>LOND01000888.1:12685-27944 GCA_014220965.1 Paragonimus kellicotti | reverse complement strand
ACATATCTTCATGCAGAAGAGCATGTGACAATGACGAGGATCCCAGTTCACAATTTGAACTCATCAGGTTCGAGTACACCTTGTCAACGTTAACTGGTGAGCTGAACAATATACCTTTGACCACAAACTGCCAGCTTGCGGAAGGAAATTTCAACTACATTTTAATAATAAATATACTAGCTTCTTGGAAAGGAATGTGTTCAGTATTTTGTCACATTTTGATCCGTTTGACGGATGTTCTGGGGAAGTACCAGATTGCACCGAACGAAATTTTCCCGGGTAAACTACTGACAACATCATCTTTGACAAGTTCTGGAAAACAAGTTACGCTTATCTGAGTGCTGCTTATCACGATGACAGACTGTTCTGATTCGACTTTTCTTCTGCAGTTTGAATTATAGTCAACCTGAATATTCAGATTCCATCAGGCTGGATATTCGTCATTCTGGGATGAGTTTTATTCTGAATTCGTCTAGTCGATTAAATCCTCTGAAGCCTTTACAGATAAGTGTCCATACAGACGGTGGTTCACAGGGAGTATTGCAATCAACTACTTTTTCATAATCTGGAGTAGTTGAGGTATTCCTCATACAGTGACCGAGTGGCGGATTTCTGTGCGAATTCATGCCTCACCTGTTCCAATCAGTATTTCCTTAGATTCCATGTTGAGGCTCAAGAACTGTAGCCAAGCAGCCCAAGTTATTCCGTACTCACAAGCTGAAGCATGCAGTAAGCAGTCTTTCAAATATGCATGTTCCACGTTCAAATCATTCGCCAAGTTCACACAACCCGCGTTTACATCCCCACGATTCACTAGAATGCTTCTTGCTGCTCCGCTTCCAAGCCCATGGAGAAACTGTGTTCCGAGAGCTGCTCCATTTTTGTTGGCCAAATCGACAAACATGGTTTGATTTCCTGTACCAAAAGTGTCGTGTGTAAGACCATAGCCAACCAGGTCGTCGTCATACTCTTTCGCCCGCCTACCAATCGCGTCTGTAAGAGGGTTGTTTCGATGAGCCACGGTCAACGATTCGTATTCCTTCCTGCATGTCCTCGAATTGCCAACAGTGGTTGGTTGTTGCCTTGTAACGCACATCTACGTTGAATGACAAAGAAAAACATCGAATTATTGTAGATTGAATGATACGATTCACAATTATCGAATTCATGGGCATGCACTTAGTACACCTGACTGACTGTTTTCCTATGTCCATGCTCACGTCACAGAAGCATTCTTCATCCAGTTAAATCAGATGTAGTCTGTACTGGTCTATAGATAATCCACAGACGACCGGAATGTGAGTGAATTAATCGATCGCAATTCTTGTGCATAGTAGCGTATCTTCTGTTTCAACCCATGCTGGCTGACCAAAAACTCTTGAACAGGAGAACGAATGCAATGTCTTTCAGACATGGTATTAGCCGAACTAGTGTGATGCGCATATGTTGGAACTGGTGGGATCGCAATTTCGATAAGATGAAACGTTTTCGGCAACACTTGCTATTCAGAACAGATGGTACGATTGCAACTGGTGATCCTCATCATGAAGCGACTGATGATGTGGGTGGCCCGCTGCATGTTGTGTGGTGCATGTCAAATCGTCACATTGGGTGTTCTCTTGTTCAGAAATACCAAATAAACACAGATGTGACATTTTTACTCGCCTCTTCTTAGGAGTTCGACATGGAGATAGAGAATGAATGAATATGGACACATTCGTGAGGTACAGCTGGGGTCGATGTGTAAAGTCGATCAAACGAAACCATATATTTGACTCTCGACATTTCGCTTTCGTATGAAAAATATCTGAGAACTAATTATTTGTTGAAGGCTGCCTTATATCTGAGATGTTTCCGAGCTCAGCTGAGTTGTGAACGGACATCGTACCTCCCTGAACAACTTCTGCCTTCAGACCATTCTACACGATTGTTGGCACGATTTTTCTCACTTCTTTGTTCATGTCGTTTCTCAGGGGAATCGTTTCAATAAAACTGTACTGAACGTGAATTTGTTTCAGTTGAGTGTCAGTGGGTTCTACCTACTGATGTGTGAACGCAAAGTCATGCACATCAATGCAAGATTATCTGTTCGAAAACGTACATCAACTCATACTCACTCACTTGTTCAACATTGACGGACTGGAGTCAAAGGTTCACAACGTAACTCGTGTTGTAACAAACAGATGGTAATTAACGACACAAGCAAGGCGGCCGGGGTCATTATTGTAAATTCAAAGATATACTATGCACAGCTTTCGTTTCAGTAACTTGAACATGCTAAGATCACACGCAATGTGAACAATTATGCAACACAATACCTCAATGCAGACACACTACCAATATCAACCATAGACAACATACTGTGTCAAATTGAAGTTTGTTACATCTCCTAATCCGCAGTCAGACGACAACTGATTCCATATATTCCACTACTGTGGAGGAAATATACAGATACACACGCTCGTTTTTGAATGTTTCGGTATAAAAGTCAGATATAATTAAACCAGTAGATAAGTCCAATCCGTCAGTTGGAAACCACCAAATGATTACGTCATTCGCACAATGAACGTGATAGTTTTTCTGGTTATTTAATGTTTTTCCATAAGTAATTACAATCCACATCCAGTGTATGAACAAAGGTGGCCCTAAATATCCGTCTATGGTGATTTCTCTTGACAAGTAATTATGCAACATATACTGTATTCTGTTGCATGCGTGTTATGAACGTGTCTCAATTGAATGTTACCAAATATGCAGCATCACACAATGCAAATGGTTATTGAACATGTTCCTAGTCACTAACCGGAAATAATTTAACTTGCACTCTCCTGAACTAACTTAGAATACACTGAGTTGAAGCTTAGTGAAAATATCGAATCAGGTTTTGAGTGAATCAGAGCGTATAAAATCGTCATATTATTTCAGCATTCCTGAAAACGAATACGGCATTGCGTCAATTAGTCCAATCGGTTTTGACAGAATCAAAAGTACATTTGCGTCAAGCCGGTTAAATGCAACAACTGGCATGTTCCCAATCAAAATTACTTTGAGATGAACGATACATTTGTTTTGTGAAATAGTAAATCTTGGAAAACCATCCCTTAGAACACACCACTTGCTAAAAGTAATTGTATCGTTGTAAGCGTTTGTCATGCAAATCGTAATTGTTTATTCCCGTACAGGTGTTCCATTTTTGTTTTGCATTCATCTCATTTCATGACGAACTTCAGCAAACAGGGTTGTAGAACCCTTTCTTTGAAAACCACACTTGTGATAATCTTATTATTGTGTCTGTCGTATTTGGAAGCAAACATTTAGGGAACAGTTTGCCAAACATTCAACAACAACATACCCTTACATTTCACGTAATTCCGGCATATCATACCACATGAATCTTCAGCTAAGACCACATCTGCCTGCGTGTTCGTATTCCACAGTTCGTGTAAAAACGGAGCACATGACAGTGATGTTTCAACCAGCAACGCAAAAGACCGTGGAAGACTGTTAGTGAAATATTTTATCAGACGTGAAATCAGGCCTGCTAAGGGTGCAATAACTGTGACCTGAAATGCTCAGATTCACAGATTTGACTTGCTTGTAAACTCGTACCACACCGCTTTGTCAAATTAACATTTATATAGAGGAGTGTTCAGATGAAAGCTTATATGCCTAAAGCATTACATGCGGAAGTTGATTGAGACAGAAGTTTCCGTGGAACTAAATACATCCGTGAATTTTCGACGTCGCCTAGTCCAGAATAAACGACTACTGCCCATCGGAACTTTCATACCCTCCCAAGCATTCCTCGGCATTACGTCTGGTTCAAATTGAACCTCAGGAAAATTCATACGAATATATTTTCATGCAAAAATAAAGTTCAATCAAGAATTACTTCAATTGTCCCACTGTTTACCACCTACTCGACAGTTTGGTAATACTTTGGATACCATCAGATATAGTTGACTGACAACATCATTCTCTTGGCATCCGGTTAGCAATGTTCATTTCAACCATCAGGCGGAAGCCATGTGGATGTACATCACGTGGTTCACTCGAGCTCTTGTACATAACAGACAGTGGTGATTTAATCGAGCCAAAATTATCTCGTGAAAAACTAACCCTACTTATTAACAACCAACTTGCTGTCTTGCACGGCATCATTGCATCAGGTTTACGTAATGTCTACAATCAATAGGGTTCGCAGAAACAGTGGTCTGGAAGCTCGTCCAGTTTGTCGGAGAGTAATGCAGCAGCAACATCAATGCAAAGAAAGATGGCAGTTTTATTGCCGACAGTAAGCACAACCGATAAATCTACTCGTGTTGGATCATCGAGCTGGGGAGGCTGAGCCAACATGTTGCATTGTACTATGAGGCGATCATAGCATATCGGAGTGCTGGTGTTACGGTAACTATTATGTTGAATTCAGCATCTGTGAGAACTTCATTCGGAACAATCCGGAGATAAAACATTCGGGTAGTTCAGTCGTGCGCAGTTCTCCTCAGTCAGATAGGACGTCTACTGGTCTATCGGGATGGTATCTGATCTCAACAGACATCTGTCAGCGGATGTTAGACCGAGATACATGTGTTTGTTCCGTGATTAATTTCGTTAGCGATGTTAGTTTCAGTAGTTGATGCATACTGAGTGAATCTAAGCATGCCAGCCGGGACGAGCGATTCATACCACTGATCGTCAGATCAGATACCAAGGGGTGATGCTAGGTACCTTCAGTGGTCTGTCATGCTCTGGTTGAATAATAACATTACATCGTTCTAAAGCAGGCACAATGTGCGCAATAGTGCACATGAGCGTGTGTTCCCACTACTCCTTGAAGCACAGGTGATAGATGAATGTATTTGTCTCGTTCAAAATCTGTACTGATTTTATATTACTTTTATTCAAGGCTGATTTTTGTTGCGGCGCCATTAGCCTTTTGGTGTCAGTTACGGTGTGGTGAAAACCTTCAACAAACGGGATAGGATAATGTACTTGAGGTAAGCGTATCAGGCTTTGAAGTCGTCCTCGTGAGACTTCTGGAACTTCAACCGTTCAAATGGAAGGCGAAATAAGAGTCTAGCGGCCCATGCAACTAACGTCTGCACACAGATGGCTGGCACAGTGGAAGTTGAACACTAGCTCGGACTCACCATAGAGACCAGCGAACTGAACCAATGTTTTCTGCAACAATGATTCCACATAATCAACATAGTGCAGACACCAATTTGGGGAGCACAGTTTGTGAATGGAACGGATATGTTCAGGAAATTTCCATACATTTTGTCGTCCAATATTCCTCTCAACGCCACAGGACCGATGTACAACAGGAATTGACGAAATTCCGTGGCCTTCCAACGGTCGCTATCCACCAAGGACCGACATTTCCTGGGGAACTCTACCGTCAGGTCTCCTCTAAGTTTGTTCATCCTGCTGTTCAACTGAGTCATTTGATAGGAACCCAGACGAATTTTCCCTCCAGTTGGACCCGCTTTTCACAGGTTCCAGAGACGATCCATCTTTCACAGCACACCATGTGCATGTGATCTAGAAGAAAGCAGGTTATCATATCCACGTGCAATCTCTCAAAAGGAGACTGACCAACATGATGTTCTTGTTGGCGTCTGGTTCTGAAGTCGACATGCGTTCGTGAGCAATATATGCTTGGTGGGAACACCATTTTCCGGTTGACGTACACTCCCGGTGCTGTACATTTCTCACAACAGTGATAACCGGTATGGTTTTTCACCCGACGAATAAATGCTCTTGCAGGTGCATCACCAACCACACAATTCAAAACCACCTGCACATGACGGTTATACGTTGACAGCAACAAACCATCCTGCAGTAGAATCAGCAAGTCCTCAGTCAAACTATCGAGATATTCCTCTACATTCACCGGTTTAGACAAACCGCAGAATAATCCCACGACAAACACAGGTTGAGTGGGCTGTCAATTTATCCCAGTATGGGCCACAATTGTACACGTGAGCTGTTGAAAAGAGTAACGCCGTCGATGTGCAGTTGAAGCTGGAGAATCTTCAAGTCATCCGTCCATCGGTCATGTACAGCATGGATTATGCGATTATTCAAACCGAATTGAACATACTCCCCACCCTCGATGAACGTAGAAGCACACTCCCGTGGTGTTCTCAACAAAGTACGTGCATCCAACGGCAACTCAGGCATATTTCCCTCAAGTGACAGAGCATAATGCCGGACGGCTTTCAAAGACCTACGAGCCTCGACAGTGATGGAGCGAACAATTTCCGTCGATGTCACCTTCTTTGTTGGTACCAATTACATTGTTGTCTGAAACGAATACGGTAATAGTGTTCAATTACATGATTACCTACCCGAATCCTGCACCACAGAAGGGTCCCCTGTGATCGCCGCTGGAATGACTGCCGAAGTTGAAGACTGCAGAACGGAACCCGCGGACCTTGCATCTGCAGACAAAACTTCCTCAACAATTTCCGTGAAACACAGGATGGTTTCAAGGGAACTGTCGACTACGAACGTTACTTAACATCGCAGCAGTTACTCACCTAGATAATGTTGCAGAACGGGAGGATTCGTCTGAGTCTTCACAACAACACCAGCTGTCAGTTTCTTACAGTTGCTTCCGTAACGTTCCTCACTAGCTAATTTAACCAAACGGTGAACGTGAGCGCGCAAACAACCTCGCGACTTATTTACTGCCTTAACGCTCACTTCAGACATGACAAAGGAAACAAGATAGCGGGAATTGTTCGCTTGGCGTCCCACAAATTTATGAGAAGTGGTTCAATTAAACAAATTCGACACCAGCGACGTAGGTGGTAAAACAGGTTTTGAAGAGAAAACAGTTTGTGTTGGTTTTAGTTTCAATTATGCTCGCAACAGTTACATAAGAAAGTATACCTATCTCATGTCGGTGAGTGATCCAAAACGAACACTCAAAGATCACTCAGGGAACGGCTGAGAAGTTCCAGTGTGCTACTAGGGTAGCGAATTTTGTTCAGATTATCGCTCGCATTAGTTGCACATCGATTTTAGTAATTTGGAAGTAAAACTGCAACAATCTTTGGTTTGAAATGCTTTTCTTCCCTCTTTATCAACCATCGCATGATTCGAATAGTCTCACTCTGAACAAACACCGGAGTTAACCAAAATGGAAAGCTGGTTTCTGAAGTTTACTTCTACATCACTAACTTGCATAATGTGATCTACTCGCCACCATTCTTTCGGAAATAGTGGACCGATGGAAATTCAAACCCCAGTTGGTGATTTGGAGAAATTCGTTCCACTTCTTGGGCAATCCTATCCGCACAATCCTTATTACACTGCAGCCGACTACTACTATCCTATGCAGCAAGTGACCGATGGTGAAGTGTCCGAGGGCGTCACCGTAACAATGAGCAAATCTGAAAAGTGATACGATTATCAAGCCGAAAAGCCTATGTGGAAGTTAGTCATTTCGAAATTGTGTTGTGTTGTACCACCAAACAAAAGAGCTCATCATTGCAATGATTTACCTAATATTATCTATTCAGTAGGTGAACTTCAGAAATGTTCTGTTGTATGCCTATCGCTTGATAGAATTGGACTAATTTATTGCTAATCGGTGAATCTCTTGAAAGCTTCAACAAATCGAACGAGAAACCTGTCCACTTACATTGGATTTGTGCGCTGATGGACTATCAATCGGCGTATGGCTTTGTATACCGGCGGAAGCCAGCTCAACTACCATGTTGTATCGTATATTGGCCATCGCTGGATCTATCCGAATCAGCTACTATGAACAATATCTGGTAGCCTAACGTAAGTGATCTCATCAACGTGTTAATTTCAATCTGACACTCGGTTGATTGACAAATATCGCGTCGTTTATTTTTAAACACACTGAGGTGCAAGAAACATTTGACCTTTCTCAGAATTACTGATTTGAGGGACCAAGTCAAACGTCATACTGACTGAAGTGTGAATGGATCTATTTAGCTTTCACCAATACCTCTACCCGGGTGGTTGCGATTTCGGTTTGGTAGCAACGTTTACTCTGTAACGCCAAACAAGCTGCATGGTACTTGGTAACTCAGCTAGCTGCGAACATTGTGGAGAGGTTGACCTACTCATCTACTGTAATCCTGAAATACCTCATACGCACCAGGATAAAATATGCTGAAAACGTTGGTTGTCAACTTTCATGTGACCGATCGCCTTCATGTATCTCGTAAGAATCACCTACTGACAAAATTGACATTTCCGTGGAAAGTTTAGTTTCAACGAACAAGCCGTTAACTGATTGATGCATTGACTTGAAGTCGAATGTGGAAAAACTCTCTCATTTGCAGATGAATTGCGACGACTTCAAACCACATTCCACATTCACATACGTTGAACTGTTCAAATGTTATCGATCTTTTCTACACCGATGCCCCGACATAATAATTATGCATGGTGTTGAGCATCCGGCTCGAAACATCTAACGTCACATCGTTACCGTGTACAACGGTGTGTTACAACAAAGATGATCAATCGCTGTTGGATTGGAAACATGAGAGAAAGAATTACATCAACATAGAAGTTTGACTAGGTTTTGATAGAATTCAGATGAACAAAATGGGAAACAAAAAACATGGAAGCGTGAACCATTTAAAAAAAGACGACACGTTGACCAGGACTTTCCTGCAAGTTGAAATCACAGAAATCATTGACTTGTCGAGCGGTATTCTGATTGTTGATGAGTAGTAGGGGATTTGGTTAATTTCAAGTTGAACATCACCCACAATTGATCGCAGCTGTCGCATTCCCATAGACTTTCCAGTCGGCCCCTTTCGAAAAGAAGCACTAGACTCGAGTTTCGCTCTCATTTGAGCTCATCAGTAGTGCATATCCTTGCCACTGCCGGGACTAGAACTCCGGCCATTCTATTCATGAGCAGGCAACCGTGTTTACCACTGCGCCATTCACCTCACATTAGGCACGACCGAATTATCATATGTGAACGCTCAACCACTTTCGCTTGTGAGTAATGATCAGGTTGCCCGATCGCCTCGACGGGAGACACAGTTACTGTCTGTTAACTCCAATCGATGACCCCTCGACTAGGACTTCTCTGCAAGTTGAAATCACAGAAATCATTGACTTGTCGAGCGGTATTCTGATTGTTGATGAGTAGTAGGGGATTTGGTTAATTTCAAGTTGAACATCACCCACAATTGATCGCAGCTGTCGCATTCCCATAGACATTCCAGTCGGCCCCTTTCGAAAAGAAGCACTAGACTCGAGTTTCGCTCTCATTTGAGCTCGTCAGTAGTGCATATCCTTGCCACTGCCGGGACTAGAACTCCGGCCATGCTTTCATGAGGCAACCGTGTTTACCACTGCGCCATTGACCTCACATTAGGCACGACCGAATTATCATATGTGAACGCTCAACCACTTTCGCTTGTGAGTAATGATCAGGTTGCCCGATCGCCTCGAGAGGAGACACAGTTACTGTCTGTTAACTCCAATCGATGACCACTCGACTAGGACTTCTCTGCAAGTTGAAATCACAGAAATCATTGACTTGTCGAGCGGTATTCTGATTGTTGATGAGTAGTAGGGATTTGGTTGATTTCAAGTTGAACATCACCCACAATTGATCGCAGCTGTCGCATTCCCATAGACTATCCAGTCGGCCCCTTTCGAAAAGAAGCACTAGACTCGAGTTTCGCTCTCATTTGAGCTCGTCAGTAGTGCATATCCTTGCCACTGCCGGGACTAGAACTCCGGCCATGCTTTCATGAGGCAACCGTGTTTACCACTGCGCCATTCACCTCACATTAGGCACGACCGAATTATCATATGTGAACGCTCAACCACTTTCGCTTGTGAGTAATGATCAGGTTGCCCGATCGTCTCGATCGGAGACACAGTTATTGTCTGTTAACTCTAATCAACGATCCCTCAACAAGCAGTTTTATGCGAGTTGAAATCACAGAAATCATTGACTTGTCGAGCGGTATTTTGATTGTTGATGAGTAGTAGGGGATTTGGTTAATTTCAAGTTGAACATCACCCACAATTGATCGCAGCTGTCGCATTCCCATAGACTTTCCAGTCGGCCCCTTTCGAAAAGAAGCACTAGACTCGAGTTTCGCTCTCATTTGAGCTCGTCAGTAGTGCATATCCTTGCCACTGCCGGGACTGAACTCCGGCCATTCTATTCATGAGGCAACCGTGTTTACCACTGCGCCATTCACCTCACATTAGGCACGACCGAATTATCATATGTGAACGCTCAACCACTTTCGCTTGTGAGTAATGATCAGGTTGCCCGATCGCCTCGACGGGAGACACAGTTACTGTCTGTTAACTCCAATCGATGACCCCTCGACTAGGACTTCTCTCCAAGTTGAAATCACAGAAATCATTGACTTGTCGAGCGGTACACCGCACAACGCGAGAAAGGTATTTTTGATTGTTGAGTGATACCACCAAGAGTAGTGGGTGATTATTGGTTAGTTTGGCAAGTTGAATAAACACTGATCATCCCCTTATCATCTTCGATCGCAGCTCCCTCTCGAGACTCAGCGTATGTCGTGCTGCAACCTATGATCGCTTGTTCCGCATTTCCCAGATATGCCACATTCCAGTCGGCCCCTTCCGAACTCGGCCGCAGAGAGCCACTTAGACGTCGAGTTTCGCTCTCATTTGAGCTCACTCACAAGCCGAAAGTACGTTGAGGTTGTGCTCACTAAGCCCTCGTACTATAATCTGTTTTCCAAAATTCCTGGGTTCCCGTGCGGCATTACCTAAAACTTTCGCGGCGTCGATGTCATGTTCGAAATGAGTCAGCCAAGGTCAGAGGCAACCGTGTTTGCCACTGCGCCATTGACCTCACATTAGGCACGACCGAATTATCATATGTGAACGCTCAACCACTTTCGCTTGTGAGTAATGATCAGGTTGCCCGATCGTCTCGAGAGGAGAGTACACAGGTCATCTGATGCAATAGAATGCCCGGTGTAGTTTTCAAACTTTTCCGCGGCAAGTGGCAAGGATCTTATGCCAGATACTAACCTCCTCGATTACGGACATTCTCTGTCCAAGTTGTAGATGCGAACAGACGCACGAAAATCATACTTGACCTTGGTCATGTATTGCGTGGGTCATCTTGTTCCTGGATTGTTCGCTGGAAGGGGCCGACTGGAATTGTTCTATGGGGACATGGCGAACCAGCTGCGATCCATTGTAGGTGGAGTGCGGTGATTTGGGTTTAAGTGTTCATTATGCATAATAACTTGACAATCACACCACAACTAAACCAAATCCATTGCGCACTCCCTAGCCATCATCAAGCCCGAATCCAGCAAAATTACCGCCATGAGAACAAGTTCCAAGGCAATTTCTCTCTATTCTGCAAACCCTCGCAGGAGAAAGTTCATTCCGAACGGCAGAAGCACTAGACTCGAGTTTCGCTCTCATTTGAGCTCGTCAGTAGTGCATATGCTTGCCACTGCCGGAATTGAACTCCGGCCATTTCTATTCATGAGCAGGCAACCGTGTTCACTGCGCACCAATCTGCGACCCCAACTATTAGGCACGACCGAATTATCATCGCAGTGAACGCTCAACCACTTCGCTTGAGTAAGTGCTACATAGTCAGATATTGACCGAGGATCGGAGGGTGCCCTGAGCCCGTTCAGACATCTGTCCCGTCTCGAGCAGGAAAGGGGGACCACAGTACTGCCTGTTACACTTCCAATCGCGGATAGATAATTCCCTCCTCGATTGTAAGGACTTCGTGCTCTGCAAGTTGCAAACCTTCCATGTCGCATGAATGGCGCAGTGGAATCAGTTGATGTACGAACACGGTTGGCCTGCCCTCATGAGGATAGTATATTTGAGTGCCGGTGTAGTGATTCAAGTAGATTTGTTGGGCTGATTATGCGGCAGTGGCAGGAGTAGATTTTCCAAAGCTATACGTAACAGTCACCGAGAGGCATCTTGAATTTATCGGCCAGCAGAGCGAAAACTCGCGTCTATGCTCGCTTCTGCACTCTGTTTCCTGCAGAGGGGACAGACACATTTCACTAGAGGAATTCGGTCTATGGAATGCCGCACACAGCCTCGCCGCTCCGCGGCATCAATTGTTTCTGGGGTTCTGTTGCAACATAAATGTTCGGCTGTCGGCATTCCTAACTATTAACCAGTCGGCCCCTCTCGAATTTCGAACGGCAGAAGCACTAGACTCGAGTTTCGCTCTCATTTGAGCTCGTCAGTAGTGCATATCCTTGCCACTGCCGGGACTGAACTCCGGCCATTCTATTCATGAGGCAACCGTGTTTACCACTGCGCCATTGACCTCACATTAGGCACGACCGAATTATCATATGTGAACGCTCAACCACTTTCGCTTGTGAGTAATGATCAGGTTGCCCGATCGTCTCGAGAGGAGACACAGTTACTGCCTGTTAACTCCAATCGATAACCCCTCGATTAGGACTTCTCTGCAAGTTGAAATCACAGAAATCATTGACTTGTCGAGCGGTATTCCATTGTTGATGAGTAGTAGGGGATTTGGTTAATTTCAAGTTGAACATCACCCACAATTGATCGCAGCTGTCGCATTCCCATAGACTTTCCAGTCGGCCCCTTTCGAAAAGAAGCACTAGACTCGAGTTTCGCTCTCATTTGAGCTCGTCAGTAGTGCATAATATTTTCACTTCCTGGAATAGAATTTCGGCCAATCATTCTGTGAGCAGGCAACCGTGTTCACCACTGCGCCATTCACCTCACATTAGGCACGACCGAATTATCATATGTGAACGCTCAACCACTTTCGCTTGTGAGTAATGATCAGGTTGCCCGATCGCCTCGAGAGGAGACACAGTTACTGTCTGTTAACTCCAATCGATGACCCCTCGACTAGGACTTCTCTGCAAGTTGAAATCACAGAAATCATTGACTTGTCGAGCGGTATTCTGATTGTTGATGAGTAGTAGGGGATTTGGTTAATTTCAAGTTGAACATCACCCACAATTGATCGCAGCTGTCGCATTCCCATAGACATTCCAGTCGGCCCCTTTCGAAAAGAAGCACTAGACTCGAGTTTCGCTCTCATTTGAGCTCGTCAGTAGTGCATATCCTTGCCACTGCCGGGACTAGAACTCCGGCCATTCTTTCATGAGGCAACCGTGTTCACCACTGCGCCATTCACCTCACATTAGGCACGACCGAATTATCATCGCAAGTGAACGCTCAACCACTTTCGCTTGTGAGTAATGATCAGGTTGCCCGATCGCCTCGACAGGAGACACAGTTACTGTCTGTTAACTTCGATCGATAATCCTCGACTAGGACTTCTCTGCATGTTGAGATCATAGAAATCATTGACTTATTGTGCATCATCCCGATGGCTAATATGTAGTAGTGGATTTTTTAAACTTCAAGTTGAATATCAATCACAATTGATCGCAGCTGTCGCATTCCCATAGACTTATCCAGTCGGCCCCTTTCGAAAAGAAGCACTAGACTCGAGTTTCGCTCTCATTTGAGCTCGTCAGTAGTGCATATCCTTGCCACTGCCGGGACTAGAACTCCGGCCATGCTTTCATGAGGCAACCGTGTTTACCACTGCGCCATTGACCTCACATTAGGCACGACCGAATTATCATGTGAACGCTCAACCACTTTCGCTTGTGAGTAATGATCAGGTTGCCCGATCGCCTCGAGAGGAGACACAGTTACTGTCTGTTAACTCCAATCGATGACCCCTCGACTAGGACTTCTCTGCAAGTTGAAATCACAGAAATCATTGACTTGTCGAGCGGTATTTTCATTGTTGATGAGTAGTAGGGGATTTGGTTAATTTCAAGTTGAACATCACCCACAATTGATCGCAGCTGTCGCATTCCCATAGACTTTCCAGTCGGCCCCTTTCGAAAAGAAGCACTAGACTCGAGTTTCGCTCTCATTAGAGC
Source organism: Paragonimus kellicotti (assembly GCA_014220965.1). Classification (NCBI taxonomy): domain Eukaryota; kingdom Metazoa; phylum Platyhelminthes; class Trematoda; order Plagiorchiida; family Troglotrematidae; genus Paragonimus; species Paragonimus kellicotti. The sequence goes on along the minus strand of LOND01000888.1, from coordinate 13,995 downwards.
TCGTCAGTAGTGCATATCCTTGCCACTGCCGGGACTAGAACTCCGGCCATGCTTTCATGAGGCAACCGTGTTTACCACTGCGCCATTGACCTCACATTAGGCACGACCGAATTATCATATGTGAACGCTCAACCACTTTCGCTTGTGAGTAATGATCAGGTTGCCCGATCGCCTCGAGAGGAGACACAGTTACTGTCTGTTAACTCCAATCGATGACCCCTCGACTAGGACTTCTCTCCAAGTTGAAATCACAGAAATCATTGACTTGTCGAGCGGTATTTTCATTGTTGATGAGTAGTAGGGGATTTGGTTAATTTCAAGTTGAACATCACCCACAATTGATCGCAGCTGTCGCATTCCCATAGACCCAGTCGGCCCCTTTCGAAAAGAAGCACTAGACTCGAGTTTCGCTCTCATTAGAGCTCGTCAGTAGTGCATATCCTTGCCACTGCCGGGACTAGAACTCCGGCCATTCTATTCATGAGGCAACCGTGTTTACCACTGCGCCATTGACCTCACATTAGGCACGACCGAATTATCATATGTGAACGCTCAACCACTTTCGCTTGTGAGTAATGATCAGGTTGCCCGATCGTCTCGAGAGGAGACACAGTTACTGTCTGTTAACTCCAATCGATGACCCTCGACTAGGACTTCTCTCCAAGTTGAAATCACAGAAATCATTGACTTGTCGAGCGGTATTTTGATTGTTGATGAGTAGTAGGGGATTTGGTTAATTTCAAGTTGAACATCACCCACAATTGATCGCAGCTGTCGCATTCCCATAGACTTTCCAGTCGGCCCCTTTCGAAAAGAAGCACTAGACTCGAGTTTCGCTCTCATTAGAGCTCGTCAGTAGTGCATATCCTTGCCACTGCCGGGACTAGAACTCCGGCCATTCTTTCATGAGGCAACCGTGTTTACCACTGCGCCATTGACCTCACATTAGGCACGACCGAATTATCATATGTGAACGCTCAACCACTTTCGCTTGTGAGTAATGATCAGGTTGCCCGATCGCCTCGAGAGGAGACACAGTTACTGTCTGTTAACTCCAATCGATGACCCCTCGACTAGGACTTCTCTGCAAGTTGAAATCACAGAAATCATTGACTTGTCGAGCGGTTCTCATTGTTGATGAGTAGTAGGGGATTTGGTTAATTTCAAGTTGAACATCACCCACAATTGATCGCAGCTGTCGCATTCCCATAGACTTTCCAGTCGGCCCCCATCCGAAACGCAGAGCCACTAGACTCGAGTTTCGCTCTCATTTGAGCTCATCAGTAGTGCATATCCTTGCCACTGCCGGG
>LOND01000887.1:96711-112335 GCA_014220965.1 Paragonimus kellicotti | reverse complement strand
TGATGATGATGGTGATGATGATGATGATGGATGATGGATGATCAATCCGTTGAGTTGAACGCGGCATTACAGTCGAGGTTGACATCAGTTTTTGATTGTTGGTAAAGATATCGTTGCCACAGTAGTTGGCAGTGTGAAAATCTGATCGCCACATCCTCGTCTTCGGTGAACTCCCACCTGTTCCTCCCTATCATCTGTCTCCAGATTCGCAGTGAACTGACGAAGCATAATTGACACCAGTACCGTGATTATGACTAGTCAAGCTCATTCTTCTACGGTTTTTGCAATACCCTCACAAGGTTTTGTACTACTGACGAAGCCTATATATTGCTTCTTTTCAAGAGAAACTTTCAGACAAGTCTATAAAAATGTGCAGACCATAGTTATTTGTTAATTTTGTCCAACTTATGTTTTTTTATAATTTTTCAAAGCCTTGAGAAAGACTGTTTTTCACTTTTTTTTTTTACACATTCTCTTCTTCGACTGATAAATTCATGCTGTCTACAGTAGGAAAGTCAACATGTCTACACTGCCATTCGTCGTCCCCTTTGAATCCCTTACTCGCGTTGTTCACAAATGCGTACACCTATACGCTCGCGATTTTCGCGAGTAATTGCAATCGTTTTATTCACCAACTATTTCGTCTCTTGGGCGTCTGGTACAACACAACGTTACAACACTTTTTCGAAATCAGATCGTAGTACAGGTTATAGTGTAATTCCGTCTCTTCCAACAGTTTTTCTCTCTTCGGTGTGACGTGTAGTCATCGATATATGCTATTGCCGCGAACGTTGATGAGCGATTTCCATCTGGTGGATTGTTCTGAAAAGTGATTGCAGTTGATTCCACGTGTCTACTCAGTTTGGTTTTCCTAGACGTTTATGGAACCTCTTATCTTCACTTGGTCACATTGAGCCAAACAGAACTATCAAATGGCGTGCTAATACCTACCCTAAGGGCCACACGCTTTAATGTTTCGTTCTACTCTCTTCCCCGTTTGGTTTCAATAGGATGGCGCGCACTCTGCCCAGTTGAACTGAGTAGTCCGTGCAATTAACTCCCATCAACATGCAGGCATTATTCATATATGTGAATGTCAGTTGTGTCAGCTTGTGACATGAAATTCGATGAGCTATGGTTTGTTTCGCACACTTCTTCATATCAAACGCAAATGCATGTGAAATTGGTTAATTTGTTGCTTATAATATTTTCGTTTTACAGCAGAATTCGTTACAGTGAACACTTTGCGCACTTTGCATTAGGACGAAATTTTAGGAAAAAATGTTTTCTTCTTTATAATGACCTTTCCGCTGTAATGGCATTTGTTATAGCGGTGTTCCGTCCCATCGCAACTGACTAAGCATTTCTACTGTTAGCCTTCAACATATCTGTGTGCCAGTCTCTGGATCAACTTTTGTGACTATTTTGGCTACTGATTAATAGAATAGTAGTGAAACGGTGGATCAAACACTAAACCTGCGGAAAGCCTGAACTTTGTTCAAATGTTTACGTCCCATGTCTTTTTAAAATTATTTTTCACTTTCCAGCATCCCCAGATATTATATCTACTGATCAAACTGAGTTCCATTGCTATGAATTTCTATGCCATCGGTATTCTCAGCTTACCGTTCGGTGGATTTCCTGTTGACTTAACTTCACATTTAAAACTTCGTTACGTTAGATCCAAACTGTCATTGCGCGATTGACTTGGAGAAAACTGTTGTCTTGTATCTTTTGTTAATTCACAGTGAGGCGTATCCTAAATGTGAAGTCGAAGACATTCAAGTTTGCTCCGATATTCGTCGTCTGGTCGCATTGGATAATCAGTGGTATGTTAACCGTTGCATGCTCACACACATGTCTCTCTCAATTGTTGGTGACATCATACAAGTAGTAAATGTAGAAGCGCCCCAGTTACACTTAATTGAAATAACGGAAATATGCCGAGAAGTAAACTATAATTGACCTAACGAAAGCTGACTAAACACATCAAATCCATAAGCCTATTCAAACTTTCAGGAGGCTTTTCTCTCCCATCCAACACGCCATCATTAACTGAACGGCCAGCGCTCTTCGGACTCACTTTCTTCATGGCACTCGTTGCCCAACTGTACTACTTATTCTTATTTCACAAACAACTGCTCATGAAGGCTTCGGTACTCACGCCATTGTTCAGTCCACACGGAAATATGCTTCGGTATTAAGAGGTCATTCACGTACCGTACTCTGTATACGTCTACTGCACCACCGTCTTTCATGGTTTGTGCACCATAGTGAACATAAAACTGCGTTGGATACAACAATTATTTTCACCACAGATAGGCAATTATTCAGCCAGCATCAGTCGATGTGATCATCAACATTGATGAAATCAGGGATAATCTGTTCTGACAGACCATAATGGTTTAGCTGTTTAATGCAGCACGTAAGTGAGATTCTGTTAGAAATTACTTCATTTCCTGTCAGCCGTGTAGAAAGCAGATCACTCAAAGCTGTCTGTGATCCATCTGCAATCAGGTCGTTTTCCTATGATTATGTGGCAATCGGTACTACAGGTCTGCTAACCAATTTTTTAATGTTTGCCTTGCAAGTTCGTCAATTCAGCGGTTGCTAACGAGTAGTATTTATTTGGTTTATTTGTGTGCATCGTTCACTGGACTTATTCACGGTCGCTTTTGCATGTTTTGTGTGTGTATATCTGCGTCTCCTGTAAATACGAGATTTGCTGTTTAGCGGTGGCTTTCTGTTAACACTCCCCACAGCAACGTATGTGATTTTTCGAGACGATGTACTCTTCCTAATCTACTCACTCTTCATGCTTTGAATGTACGTTATTCGTCATGTGACCTGTTCTGTTCCTCTTTGTTTCATTTTCTATCAACATTTGTTCAAGGGAAGCGGCAAGAGCCGCATTGACTTATTCTCAACGACGCTTGGAAACGAAAGGTCGACGGCCTGTAATGATTCCTCGATGCTGTGGTTGGTCTTTTACAATATGCTATCGTAAGGGTCACTGCCACAGGTGTTTCGCTGTCCCCAAAGAATCGATTTCGTCAACTCAGTTGAACCCGAATGATGAAACAATTATTCGGACTAAGAACACTGACGGGTGCTGTGTATCATGCCTATGCCCTACTCCGGTCGACGCAATCGAGTACTACATCAACGAAGCCAACCACTTACGTCGATGTATTAACGAAGAAGGTCCTAAGGCAATGAGAACGAAACTTGGCATTGCTTTTGTCACTTTCAACACTAGTGAATCGGCTGTCAGGTAAGTCTCATCAGTTTAGCTGTTCAGTACGTGATTTAAATGTTTTAGATATTGACATTGAAGTGGAACTTTCTATTATTCCCGTTTTTAATTATTTCAGAGTCTACAACGCCTACCACATGAAATGTTTTTGTCCGTGGGACATCCCAAAATCCAGCGTTTCTGCTTGTCTTCGTTCACGCTCCTGGACTGTGTCCTTCGCACCTACGCCAAACAACATCCTCTGGTTTGTTTGCATGTTTCTTTCAACAATCAATACTATTTCCACTTATTCAATATCCTCTGACTGTACGACAAATGTTTATCGTAAAATTTGGCATGTTTCAACGTACAAATAAGCAGTTGTTTCAATCATTCAAGTTTGTACGAATCTGTTAAGGATATAAGCGAACTATAACTCATCAACTGTCAATTTCCTTATCTTCACATCGTGCAGGTCCAATCTGGCCATATCGCGAACCATGTGGTGGTTTCGGGCTGCTGTGGTTAACGTCTTTGTGTTTATCATCGTGTTCTTTCTCACTACCCCAACTTATGTGCTCAATTTGGTTAACCAACTCCAATTGACTGAGTGGTTGCAAATTCAGGTGAGTTGTTTCATCGTTTTTTTTTTATTGTGGCTAAATCGGAACCAGCTGCAGGAACTGCATGTATTTTGCCAACCGATCCACTCAGTTCTTGCCACCGGTTCGAATCCAGTCGAAGCCGTGCATAATCTTATTTGAATCTCTTCTAATTTTTTTATTGGACTCACAAATCAATCACTGTTCAGGAAATCATCATCCATAACATGACTGTTGAACATATATGCATTATACAGCGACTTTTACATAAAAATTTACCCCCTTCATTGAATCTTTTAAATTGTTCCTTTAACATTTTATTGCTGCGTTTTGTCATTTCGGGTTCCTCGTTCAGACTTTGTTATGTTCTAATTTTAATTACTTTTTTCCCAATCTTGACGTTTTGATTGCTCTGGTTTTACTTTTCCATTGTGTCTTCACTCGCCCCTCTCTTGATCCGAATTAGCTACCCGTTACACGATTTTTTATTTTCTCCAGAATCCCATCGTGATCCAGTTTATTCCGTCCGTTATTTTGTGGTCAGTTTCGGCTCTGCTACCCTGGCTGGTCTACAGTTCGGATCGTTTGGTTGGACACTGGACCCGTTCGGGATTGCACGTCACTGTGATGGCCAAGACCTTCTGCTTGCTCATTCTAATGGTTTTGGTGCTACCCTCGCTTGGACTGACTTCGTAAGCCACTGTGTTCTGTGTAGCGTCACGTGGTTGGTTGTTTGCTGCGCTCAGGTTCAGTGTGTGCCCTGCTCCTTTTTTTCTTGTTTGTGATTTTGCTTCGGTTGGGCCTAGACATGGTTATAACTAGCTTAGGTATATCAACACTGCCGGATGCATCCTGTTATTTCGAACTAAGAGTGATCTTCCAAACTAGTTCGCTGCGATATCTGCAGTCTTTCTTGATGAATAAGCAGCAGCTGTGACATCAGGACTTGGTAGATTGTGTTGAAAACTTCGTAAAATGTCATGGTGGTCATAGTGACGTGACATTTGTTACTTCAGGTCTCAGAGGGTTTCGTCTTTCACTGTAGAATTTTTGTCGCTGGACGACGTGTGACTCAGACAACCATGTCATCTTGGTTTCTTGCGCCAACCAACTGCTTTATCTGTTCACTTGTTCAGCCGAGGGCTTTGCTGACCCTAACAGTCCTGTCGTTGATTCAGATACTGCTGACTAGGTTTAACTCTCTCCACTCTACTCCTTTCACGTGTGAGCATGTGAACGACATATTATTGGCTCGTCTGGATATGCCAATAAACCGAAGAGCGAATGGAACGATGGAGAATGTGGTTTACCGGAAACCCACGTGGGCGGGACAATATCTCAATTAACTCAGCATTTTGCGGACTCAGTAAAGAGCGCTTTCTGGTTCGATCACTCCAACACAATTTCAGTAAAATTTGCACCTCGGGAATTCTATGGAAAGTTTTGGGACTACCGCGCCGAAACCATCATTCTGACCCGTTCATCAGGCGCCATGGCCAGATGCACCTCTAAACTAACTCAGATTACGGTATAGAAAAGACGGTGTTGATCAGATTACCATGTAAAGGTGAAAACCTAGGTCAAAGCACAGTCCTGATTCGAGATTGAGTCGAACCTAATGGGGCCCCCAACGATCTCATTGTGCTCGTCAGAAACATCTCCTTCTCACCATCCAAAAGGCTTGAGTCTGTTCTTGTCGATCAACGGCGGTCTAGCCTCATCGATCGCTAGGTGGTTAGCCCTGACCAGATATAAAGGAGAGATAGGTGCATCTTTTCGCGCCTTGTTATTCATCCTTTCCTAGCCTTCGCTTTGCGCCCAAAAATATTCAACAATTGCTTTACATCTGCCACTTTGGTTATTTTTGTAATCCATATGACGCGGTCAATGGTGTGTTCCAGCAACGTGTTTTCCGAACCAGAACTTTCCAAAGAACACTAGAAAAAAGGCGAAACTAGCCTGCCCGTGGTACAAATACGAGGGTGATGTTTCGCCGATCGTTGTCCAATAGTTGGTTAACAGAAATGCCTGAGAAAAGTGGAGTAATTGTTGCATATAAAACAGTATCCTGCGGACGAAATATATCCAGAAAATACCAAGCGATTTGTTTTCATGTATCCACCCACAACTTTTTATCCGCGCGTAGCACTAGAAAGATTAGATTTCGTTCATTTTTCCGTCGATTTGCTTTCAACGGTAGATTAAAAGTTAAGATTTCGAACTAGCGTTTGCGTTCAATTACGGAACTATATAACTCACTTTGAGACGGCTGTTTGTTTTCATCCTACTGAAGATCATTCCTTTAAGCTTTTGAGTGCTAATCTTTCGGAGCGGCTGTGTACGATAATTGTCTTCATTCACTTAGTAGTTCAACAGCATCTTGTTGAGTGCGATTTACTGGTTTCTCGTATTGAGACGTCACTAATGCTGATGAATTCCGTTTCCAAACGTAACGGTTCTAGCTGCTTTCTGTATACAGCAACTCGGTGGCACTTGCTGAACGTACGATCTATGATAACATTGCGTAATAAGCAATTGCTTGTGTACAGAATGAAATCTGACTACAAGACTATAACAGATCGTTTCTCCTGATTTTTACAATGAGTTCATCTCATCATTAAATCATCACGTTTTCCACTTTCTGGGCCGTTTCCTGTTCATTTTCGGATTTGTCTTTCCATCAGTATCCCCGCTTTACTTCAGTGGCTCTTTCCTGATATGCGTTGGATTCCTATTGGGCCACCGGAGCTCGATGCTAACACCACCAACATCCCAACATTGTCGACGAGTGATGCAACTTTTGGAACAGTTCTGATTAACGCTTCATCCACTACCCCGCCTGTTACATTACCCTGGATTCCAATCGGACCACAATCGTTCCAGTGGGAATGTGTTTTTATGCCGGACAATGGTGCGTTCTTTGTCAACTACGTAATCACTTCTGCGTTCCTTGGGACTGCATTACAATTAGTTCGGCTGCCCGAACTGATTAACTATTCCTGTCGCCTGATGTGCGTTCGTTCACAAGCTGAGAAAGCCAGCGTCCGAAAGGTAATGGTGTTTTTCCGCAGTGGTTTCCACCTTTGGTTTGTTCTGTGATTCACAGATTGTCTTCATTCGTCAGCTCACACAGCGAAAGCATTTTTCCTACTCTCGATTTTTTCCCCTATTATCTCTTGTACTTAACGGTAGTCTGAGGGATACATTAAATTTGATCCATTCTTTTAAGTTTAACCAGTCGACTGTCCTCTTTTGTTTTCGAAGACAATGGCAATTTTGGGTCGTTTTCGATAACGTTATTCATTACCGGGTTTCTCCTTTCTCTGATATTCATTCACTCCTGATGACCGTATGTCCGACAAGTCGGTACTGCACCATCAACTGCTTTGCACGTCAACAGTGACATTGAATATCCCGGAAGAAGAGACCCTCCAAAGTAAGAGAAAGACCTAATACATAAAGACTAGGCAATAGCGTCGTGGATTCATGCAAGCCGTTGACGGCTGTAAGTTGTCATTTCGGGAAGCATTTCTCTCCAGGGACCGGAATGACCACGATATTCCTAGCTGGACTAATGAAACCTACAAACCTACCGGATTGGTCGCGGTCTTAGTCCTTCATCACCAGCCTCATGATTAGCCACTCTGCGGTTTTACCCAACTGTAGGTGGATTCAGCAAACAATGTCTGGTGCGATAAATGCTCAGCTGGCGTACAGTGTGCATTCACTCATCCATAATAATCATGAGCCTGGCAGGAGGGTGCTGTGACTGAGACAGGCGCTGATGTGGACTAACCTAAAAGAAAACTGCAGTAAAAGAGATTAAAGTAGACAAAACAAGGCTCACCGGATGAGTTAAAAATGAGGTGAGTTCATGTGCTGGGTATTTGACTGAATCATTCATCACAGACTGTGCATTTGTATTATTCGTTCAGCTGATCTCACTTCCATAGTCCTCTGAAATGCATGCTAGCATACTACCCCGTTTCTCACGCCCAACTGGTTTTACCGAACGGTTTACTTTTTGCGTGTTCTGATCTACCAGCTGGTGTCAACCAAGGTGGGGTTGTCATCTGCACTTGCTTTCGCCCATTTAGGTATGGGCGGAGTTTCAATCTTTATCTGATGAGCGGTGGCGGTAGGTTGTCCCGAGAGGGATAATCGGGCCAGTGATCAATGTTGGCTGATCCAGCTACTTTTGTTGTGGAATTCTCGTGTTCATCGATGTGCTGTTTTCTTTACGGGACAGAATACTTTATATGTTCCTTTGCATTAGCCAGATATGGTTGCAAATGTTTCATAGTCGCCTACGCGTCTGAAATTATCTCACTGCATACTAGATTTATTTGGTATTGCGACCTTGTTTCATGATACATTCTACTGACTACATAGTTCTCTCTCATTTGACTGGATGATGGCACACCATGAAATATTTTGGTTTGTATTTTACTACTACTTTCCGTTTTCCTATTCCGTTTTTTAAGATACCTACTTGATCTGTCTGCAATCTGATTCTCTGGACACTTATGGGCACAAATTACATCTATAGTGATTTTAGAAGGGTGCAGTTTTTTACAGTTTACCAAGTGAAAGGTTGTATGGATTAATAATCCTCGGAAAAAGTGTAATGTTTCACTACTCTTTATCGTCTTCGAATTTGGCTAATCTGTACACTAACTCAGGAGAAAAGAAAAGTTGACTTCTGAAGTCGTAACTGATCTGATTGACCCCATGTTGCTTACTTAGGTTGACATCTGTAATCTGACTTATTTCACTGGTCTCTGGTTTCATCCTAAAAGCTAATGTATCATTTGGTGGTCACCAGTTCGAGCATACTCTTGGGTACACTGAATTTCCACGTCGATTATCCTACCTAATATTTCATTACTATCATCAATGTTTCACACACCGTTGTCTAACTAGTATACAATCATAAAGAGTTGAACCAACCTTACGTGAAAGCAAAGAAAAAATGAATGATGAACTTAATTACACCAAACACCGATATGTGCTCAAATCTTCACAATGAAGCTGCCTACAACTTGAAGCCAGATAACCGGGATGTGAGTGAAAGCGTTATTTTCTCACCGGCCACTCAGCGGTTATTGGTTAGAATTCTTTAGATGTTGAACCCGAATCAACTTTGTCCTACGGCCTGAGCGGCCATCATTTTGCTTGCAACAGTTGTGTCACTTATCCCGGTTATTACGCACTTAATTAAATGTTGAATAGTCACAACCGTTATGTCTTTCATTTTGTACTCACCGACATTCGTCTATAAGGTTTGTGACTGTTCTCGTATAGCTTTATGTCCCACCCTTGTTATGTGTGGTCTGGGTACCCAGAAGTACTCCCTTTTCTATGTGATATGTCAGTACTCCGTCTTGCTATTTGTGTTCTCGCACGTTCACTGGAATTTTCTGTTTTTTTTTTTTCCACAGGCCAGTCAGTGGGAGTTTGATTTTGGGCTCTATTACGCTTGGACGCTGTGTGTGTTTGCTGTGATTTCAACGTACAGTATTCTGTGCCCACTAATCACACCGTTCGGTACGTACATTCTCCTTTCCCGTTGGTTCCCGTTTTTTCTTATCAAGAGACAGTGGGATACATGCCATTCTCGTGTTTTATTAGCACTAACTACCGACTTGACTGACACTTTTGTTCGGCCCATTGACTCTGTTACATATTGAATAACAGCATGTACTGTGACAAGCTGAGCAGTATGGAATGGAAGCTCATAATCCACAGGTAGGCGTGTTAAATTCTGTTTGGCAGGGCCTATAGTCAAAACCGGATTAGGGCTCATGACTTCTTAACTCATCCTAAATGAGATACAGTAGAGTCTTCTTGTCATCGCTTTGACTAGTATCTCACAGGTCCTCTGTGAATGCAGAGTGTGAACATGTCTCCAAGTTCTAAAGTTCAAGGCTCAAGTTGTGCAAATGGTGTGGGTGAAATGTGTCCTGTTTTACGGTTGACTGGATGAATGCTCGATAGATCATAGTTTTCACTTTGTTAGTTTGATTTGAATATAACCCGTGCATTTGATGAGATTGATAGGATCGTGCACCTATTCTCGTTCACATTGAGGGGTTGTTGAAGACGATCGAAAAGTCCACATACCCCGGGACCCGTACCGGAGCTGACGGAGAGTAAGAATCTCATAGCAAGGGCTTACCTGGCTTTTTGATAACTTAGTCTGTCCTCAGCGAGAACACGACCTCGTTTTTCTCAAAGATCATGCATATAATGCAACTACACGAACAGACCACCTACTCGATTGCTTAATCCGGTCAATTCGCACTAAGAATATTCTTAAAATGTTTGTATTCAACCACAGCTGCTCCTGAAGCATTGACAACATTAAGTTTTATATCGCGAACAATGTAATTAAGCAAAACACTCCTTCATAAAGCATGAAACTTATGTGTGACCGTGAGAATGATTACATGGTTTGTGAGAGGAGAATCGCTAGGATACAGGCTAGGTGTTAAAATGGTACAGGCGAGCACAGGTGAATGTAGTCAATACAGAGTCACGCAGCCAAATGGAACACACCTTTTTGTGATGACTTGACTTGTCGACATATCTCCCAGAGGTGCAGCCTGTGTTGACTGCTAAGCACAACTGTGTTGCTCTAGCACGTGCTTTCTATGTTAACTCATCGCTTGTCACATCGTCCTGTGTTTGTGTTCCGGGTTAGGCTATAAATGATGTCTTAATGGTTCAATGCATAGCTCAGATTAGTTAATAATGGACATAAAATAAGCACCTGCTTCACATGGGCGTTCCCGGTCTTCTAATTGGGATCCAAAAAGCAACGACCACCATTAATTAGAGTGCTGTAAGGAATGAATCGTGGTAGTTTGTGCCTGTGTTGCAAGTTTTTGTATCCCCGACGTTGCCTCTTGTCTACTCTTTCCTGTTACCAGTTTTATGGAGTTGATATGAGCTGCTCCAAAGTTAATTAATTGTTATTCTTTTATACAGTCAACGGATGGACTTGACCGTACACCTCACGACAGATGTTTAGAAGCAGTCAACCTTTTCACTAATTACGTTAGTGTGACCAGGAGGGCTACTTTTTCCACACTTCTGCCCCAAAGCATTTTTGATCGAACCGTCCAAAAATATTCCGTCGTAAATTTTTTGGGGAATCACCAGTTTGAACAAAGCAGTTAGAACACGAAAACTGGTAGATGCAAGCATTTCGTATTGACTCGTCAGTATCAAATTTGGTACTGACGAGTCAATACGAAATGCTTGCATCTACCAGTTTTCGTGTTCTAACTGCTTTGTTCAAACTGTTCAAGGGAACCAACTGTTTCAAATCACCAGTTTGTCAAAAATGACCGCGAGAAAATTATAAGGACAACTTACACATGTACGGTGAAATAAAATCCGCTCATTGTTTTTTGTAAGTTCAGTCCATCGTTTCAACTTGTTTCCGACAAGCATTACACACATACACAAGACTTAGGTCTTTCGGTTCTATTGAGAATACTTTTCATTTAAGCAGATTAGTGGAAAACGCTGATATCTTGATGTATATTTCGATTAACTGGTCCCGTAAGTTTGCTAATGGATTAAGAACCATTGGACTTTAGACTTGCTATTCCATGGAAAAGCAGTCATGCTCTTCAAGGGCAAAACACGTGTGATATAGCACTCCCCTATACTTTTGTCTCAATGAGTGGTCGAATGGTACTCTTCAGTACACTACTATTCGCGGTTCTCTTTCGATTTCCATACAGGATTGTCTGCTCACTCAAAACAGCCATTAAAGGCACACCACGATGACCATTTGGTGTTGATTGTCTTGTCGAAAGCAAGTTCTTCTCTTCGGAAGTCATGTCGATTACAGTTCTTAGCACCCCACTTTATCTAAACATAATTTTTTATCGTTAAGTATGGCGGTATACCGCCAACATGTCAGAAATATGACGTTCAGTTTGCTCTCAACTTCGCCGAATTTGATGTTGATTTTGTGACCGCCCTCTTTATCTTTCTGCACACTAACGAAAAGATTTCTTGTATTGTTTGTTGCATAGTTTATGTCCATACTTTCCGTCCAAACGCCTAATAATTTGTTGGCATTCGAGATTCTGCTGGATTCTATCGATTAATTGAACATGTATTTCGTTTTGATAATACGCTTTTTTTAATTTTTCAATATGTAGCGTTGCGCAGCATGTGACCTATCATGGACTCGTTCATTTACAAGAAGTTTTCAGTTTTATACATGTAACCTGTTGAGATGTATGAATTACATTCTGGTCTCGCGGCCCTACTCATCGACTGAGCGTGACTTGTTGGTCGACACGCCCCCAGGAAGCAACCAATGCTAGTCAATTAGATATATTAGTTTCACTGCAGTTACTAATCGCTTACATGTGTCACTAACATGGAGCATACATAATCTGTCTCCATAATTCTGTTGTGGACCTTTTCGACGTGGTACTGTAAAACAAAATGACTATGAAGTAATGGTATAAAAGATGTTTTTAACTGTTTCAATCAATAACGACTTGATGTATTAATGTATTACTGACCAGTTGCTATAAACCATGCGTTAACACAAGTATTTAAAAATTTATTGTTCTAATAATTTCATCACTGAGTGTGTACTTGAGGAAAACAATCATGAGCGCTTATTCCTTAATGAGTTGGCCAAAAAGTCGATTAACTCCTTTTTTAAATTTTCCGCTTTCAGGTTTGATTTACTTAGTGTTCAGATTCTTGGTCGACCGCTACAATCTCTACTTCGCCTACCTACCGAGTCGCATCGATTCGCGTATACATTGGCTAGCGATCAATTTCATGTTGTTTGCCATTCTTCTTCTGCAACTCAATCTCTTCATGTTCATCGCAATTCGTTTGGGTGCGGTTGGCAGCCCGCTGAGCATCACGGCCCTCGTTGTGTTGGTGTTGTGCACACTTTTGTGGCTGACCACAATCGTGACCGGCTGGATTTTTGTCGGCTCCAACTCGACTCGACCACAGGCGACCATTACTCTCGCAGACAGTCTACTTGCCAATTCCGGTGAGATGGGTCAGTCGGGATCACGTTGGACTGCGCTCACAGCCCGATTGAATGAAGCAGAAGGCGGAGACAATGAAGTGGCAGCCACAGTGGAAACTTATCATGCTACGGAACAGGTGCATTATCATTCATGGTTGTTCTTATGGTTGTGACTCGCATTAGAAAGTCTGGGTTTTATAACCATGAACCCTAATCGGACCCCTTAACGCATTACCTATAGCTATCCTATTTACATCTACGTATATTTGTCTCAAAGCATTACTCGGCGATTGAGCAATCTTATTGGCTGGGCTGTATGTGATTCACTGCTGTCGAACATTCGCAATACCTCTCGGAAGCCTGATGTAGGTTCGTACATAGCTGCTAGAGTTAGCAGACTCAGACGTCCATATTCTGTTCACTGCGTATTTCCAAACTGCTTTAGTAGGAAGCTTGACAACTGGAATTCAACATTGAAGCAGTATGGTTGGAATTAGCAAATTATATCTGACCGTGACACATTGTCACACTGGTCATACTGTGTAATCCGTTGATCCTCCTTAACAGTACGAATAGGTTATGTTGCCTTACAGTACTGCTAACAAGGCTTCCATGTGAATACTCGTGGTCGTATTTGTGCTGTTTGTCGTGTGCATCGTTTGCGTCGGTTGAGCGCATGTTGCAGTTGAAGTGTGACTGGATGAATTCCACTGACAATCATAATTGCATCGATTACTGCACCTGTCTGGGAAGATAGGGATTTATGATGTGTACGGCCGTGAAACGTGGCCTGTTCACTCGATGTTTGTCATGCGATTGATTGTTTGCTGTGGACCACCGGTGTTTTTATGGCATGGTGCGCCTATTGTGGAAGCACTACATAAGCGACAGAACAGCTAATCAACGTGCTTTTAGATTGGGTATACGTGCTGATAAACCCTTTCCAAATTGCACACACCTGTGTTGCCTGAGCTAAGGTAAATCAGAGAACCAGGTTGTCCATGCATAAACACATGTGCTGAAGGTTTGGTTTCGTTTACTGTTGCCATCCTTGTCGTTAAGCACACTGCCGACGATGGTACAGAATCGAACTAACTGGCACTGTCGTTTCAATACCTTGTACTTTTAATTCCATTTGTGTTATTGAGATGGAACTTCTGGGATCATGGTGTCTTGTCATAACCAACAAAACTTTTGTTGTGGTATCGCCCACATTTTCGTTCAACCGCATCGTCTTATCTGTGCCTCTAGCTGAAAATTGTGACGTTTCTACATCAAAACTGGCACTAGTAACCACTGCAAGTGGTTTATCGGTTCTAACATTGAAATCCTAAAATGTTGGCTCAGAATAACTAGTCTATAATTGGTTCACATGGTTTTTGTTTTCAGTTCGTTGACCCCGCAAGCCCACGACCTGACGGTACCATCAGAGAACCGGTTTGTTCAGCTGACATTGTTCAAGTAGGTGTTCGACGGGCCGTCAGTTTGAACACAAATCGATCTCATCCTGAAGCCCCTGTCTTACAGCCTCATTTCGATTGGCTGAGGGTCTCAATGGATGAGAATTTAAATCTGACCGCTTCACGTTCACATTTCATCGCTCCGGTACTTCTTAGTCTAGTGGAACGAACTGAATCCAGTTCAGAATAGACGAATGCCGGATCAATTTTTTGCAGATGACGGCCATATATTTTGCCGTTTGTATCGTGCTCTCCTTATGTTATCCTCATTTGATTTATTTGCCTTCCTAATACCATGTGCGGATTACTCGAAACCGATTACTCTTTCTTGGCGAACCTCATCATCACTGACCATGTTGTCGCATAGTTTTGTTCTTACTAGTTTCCTATTGTGACAGTTGTGTACGCACTACTATGAAGATGGATCACTGTGTGCGCATTCATCGTCGCCTCCTCTCCAGGCTGTTATCACCTCCAATCCTCTTTCCGGTACTATATTTCCTCCTTTTATCATGTTTGATTGTATCTACATCTCTACCCGGTGTTCATCTTTGATTTCTTCAAAACGGTGATCGCCAATTCTGTATTTCATTCTTGCATTGATTAGAATGTTCTGTCACGTGGCCTCACAAAGTATACATTCTGGACAATTCGTTACATTCTCGTTTGATGCATACTGCTCGATTGCCTTGGGATACAATAGTCACTACACCTGTGAATTAATTTGTTTAGCGTTGCCTTACTGGTGATAGTATGTCTGGTTAGAGCTGAGCTTATAGATGTTGTTTGCGTCCTCCGTTGGTCTCGTTTTTAGATTTAACTTCACGTAGCTGCCCAATTTGACTGGAGCTGGTTCGTGTCTTTCCCTAAATTCTCAGTTTTATGTCAGCAGATCGTTAATATCGTATTCACAAGACTTGTGCGGAGCCGGTAGCGGGCCGACTGTGTAGCATATTATTTGGGATTTGACTATTTTCCAGTTTACTGATGAGTAGTCGGGATTTGGTTAATTTCAAGTTGAACATCACCCACAATTGATCGCAGCTGTCGCATTCCCATAGACTTTCCAGTCGGCCCCTTTCGAAAAGAAGCACTAGACTCGAGTTTCGCTCTCATTAGAGCTCGTCAGTGGTGCATCTCTTTGCCACTGCTGGAACTAGAATTTCGGCAACCGTTTTGACTACTGCGCCATTGACGTCACATTAGGCACGACCGAATTACCATCTGTGAATGCACAATCATTTTCGCTTGTGAACAATAATCAGGTTACCCGATCGTCTCAATACGAGACACAGTTATTGTCCG
>LOND01000887.1:31664-50009 GCA_014220965.1 Paragonimus kellicotti | reverse complement strand
TCATAAAACAGAACTGTTAATTGCTATACGTATAATCTAGCAGACGTAAAATACTGTATTTTTTGTAGAGTTCAGCTGATGTGCTACCCTAGTTTTCGCTCTATTCGCCGATGTATTAGTTACAACAATTTGTGGAGTACGATAAAATATGGCCACTCATTTGTTCTTTTTTCTTGCTCCGTGCTTTAGATTCCGTCAGTTGATTGCCTTTAAACCCAGAAAACTGTAAATTTGTTCGCATACGTATTTGTTCGCATTCTCCGACCATCAGATTTTGAAATATATCTTTAGATTCTGCTTCATTCATTTACGCACGTTTGATCTGAATTTATGAATTCTATTAAACTTGGGTATGGGTGCGTTCTGGCCTGCATCAGATGGTCCCCATTCTTTGAAATGCAAGCGTTTTCTGTCACTCCATTCTGCATCCCAACCTGATCGGTTAAAACTATTAATTTTGTCCTCTTGGAGGAAGTCTATGTTACAGAATGATTTTCTTGTATATGGTTTGACCAGGGTTAAGATCCAGTTAACACCAGAACCTATCATCGTCTGCTACTACTAGGCAGGTCAACATAACACCGATCTCTACTACATCAACACAGACCGTCAGACAAGTTAATAAATTAACTAATGTTTCGTAAAGTTACAGGATGATATAACTAGGGAAGAAATGTATTGCGGATAAGTTACTTCTCGTAAATACTTCCTGAGGATGGTGCAAACGCTCAATGCGATTACGTACATATCAGACTTCTCTAATCGGTTCAATAAACAATAAGCAACGTAATACGAAATGTCTCAGGTCAGAATATAACATATAACTTTACAAATGAGAAAATGGCATTAAATCTTAAGATTGTACTAATACTAAACGGCCCTCTTTAAATGAAATATTTTTGTTTCCGCCCACAAGGGTGGAATGATCTCAAATGATGCTAACGTTCATCAAAGTGTGCTTCTCTGAGCCAGTCAGAGAAACTAAGACTTTTCCACACTAGGAACAACTCTACCTACTCTTTGAAGGAATTTACTTCAGACATATTTTTCAGTTTAATCGTGTGAGCTGTTATTAATTACCTTGAAAATGAATGCATGTTTTAAGGCACTGTACTTTGAATGTATAAAATAACGAATGATTGAATACTTTTCAATATACAGCTTACTGTCATTTCAATGAACTTTATATTCTCTGATCTATGTAATGTACTTTTCGCTCGGTTAGGTGAAAGAAGACTTTCTGTGATATGCGGCGTATTCTATTTAATTCAGCGCTCAGAAGAACAGTTAAGAATGTGAAAAGACTTCAGATAACCAAGCTTTTATTGCTACATTACACCTAACGGATTTGTACAGTCAGCTTAATTCAGTCTCTATCAAGCTTGCAGCCATTTTACACCCTATTTTTGTTTATCTCATTCGATTGTACAATTTTTACATGGCTAACAGAAACGATTATTTTCGTCACTTATGCCTTCGAGCTAGTTTCGTCCATAAAAGACTTGAAAACAGTATGATTAAAGCTGCATGGTGATATTTGGTTTTCCTGTCAGTGTTATGTGTTTTGGTTCAGTGTATACTGGATCTAAGGATGTGATTGTGCTCTTGTGGTGGCCGACCGGCGACCCAACACACAAGTCATTGGAGTGGCCGGTGCTCAGTACATGTTTTCAGTGCTAAATCGAAACTGCGCCGCTACTAGTTCCATAAATATTTCCGGCGTTTGGAAGGAAATGCTCCAACGCGATTTTCTAACCGGCGGCCGTCGAGCTCAGTAAATCACTGTTTAGTTTAGCACTGCTGAAGACGGGGTAAGTGAATTGATTTAGTTTGATTGAACTCACCCTACTTGTTGGAGGAATGCAGACTACTTCGTGGTCAACACAAGACCCAGATTAGTTCAAGACTGTGCGCAGACTCAAACGTATACCTCACTGTCACCTACCTATACCAACAATAAGAATGATTATTAAACAAACAACATTTTCTGAGAACTGGTGCCAAGAAAAACTGCACCTCTGTCAGCGCGGATATAATTACCGCTATCAGTGCAAGCTAGTGACATGCTAGGAAGAGTTTCTACATATAAAATGGACAGGACAGGATATACTGAAACATCAGTTCCCTTTTAAATTTATTTGGAAGGTGGCAGTGTTGTTGAGATTGCTAATTTTTGTTCTTCCTCTCCATGCCTTCACGCCACCATCTGTGAATTTGTTTGAGTTAACGGGTTGACAGACCAGAAGTACTGACTTAAATGTATAGGCATGCTGGTTATGTATTTCATTTTAAACCGATCCGGCAATGTCAAAAATTAACTCGAGTCAACTTTGAAGAATGGAGGAAACATTAAATGGTTTGTTTCAAGCTCATAAAATAACCACAATTCGGATGGAAAGAATTGACATAATTGTTGTTGTGCTGTTCACCAGTGTCCTTCACACTTCATTCACAGAAATGTTTCCGATAAAATATAGTCAAACATATAACTGAAAACGGAAAACATATATCAGTATGACGGTTTCATAGATGAACTTTCGAGTTCGAACATGTTAATGAGAATTCACAACTAGGGTAAATAATAGTCTATACTGAAACACAGTAACAACACTGATAACATGAGATCACTATCGATTATATATTCTGTAAAATGTTTAGCAAAACAAATTTCGTTTGCAACAAATTTGAACAGAGAAGTCAGAAACAGTTTTTGCACAATGTATCTCTCGAGCACATTTCGCTGCATCTCATCAGGTACATACTGCAGTCTGTGGGTTTATATAGCAAAGTTCAATGGACATTGTGAAGTTAAACAACAAAATCAACAACCACACATCAGTTACCAGGGACAATCTGGTACTGACGAACAAGTCTTTCTGTACGCAGAGGGGTGGCTTCCATTTGCTAATTGCTACCGCCTCCGCGAACCGGAGAAGCCTTCGATTTTTTGTTGCGTAACGTATCCGAAACGCCTTCTCCAGGTTCAATTGGGTCGACAAGTCAACAGGTGTCGGAGCGATCGATGACGCTGGTTCCTTGTGACTTGTCACATTCTGACTTGAATCCGGTATTGTGGTATCCATGAGCGTTTTGCGAACCCAAACTGGAATGTGTTCGTTGACCCGATTACGTAACTGCCGCTCCGTTCTGCCTATGTAAGTGGCCCGGCACTCACACGAGAATTCATAGATGATGTAAGATTTGGCAATGGTGGTGGTGAACAGCATGACCAATTGGGCTGCATGGAACGTGCGTCCGATAGCCGTTGTGACACGAGTCTCCAACTTAGTAGAAATGTCATCACCCTCGTAAGACAAACGGAGGTAGCATGAAAGTTTCTGAAGCGATCGCGGCGGTCAGCATTATTGAATTTCTTCACAAATGCTGATGGATAGCCATTTTCTTTGGGCGTGGTTCTCAACAGTGACATCTCTTTGGGCAGTGTTTCAGACAGTTAGATTTGTCTTGAACGATGGAACAAGGTCCTTCCCAAACTTTGCTTGTATTGGATCGTCAAAGAACTGTACAAGTTCAGACACTGCTCAGTCCAAGTGTGTTCGCGGTAAACGGGCGACAGTACGGAGCCGTTGTTCCCGCGCTTCATGAGAATACCCAGAAACGCCTGGGTTTCATGCTGCTCGTGCTCAATGGTGAAATTAATTCTGGAGTTCAGCCTGTCCACTGATTCGAGTATCCTGGTTGCAATCTGCATGGTGTCGCTAAATATCAGAATATCGTAAACATAACGCTGATAGAAATGAACCTGACTGATGACAGCGTCTGCGTTCTGCTCCAGATGGGCAACGAAAATATCGGCTAGTATCGGACCGAGTGGACTGCCCATAGCAACACCATCGATTTGTGTATAGCCAGTTTCCTGGGAGTAGAACTTCAGTTTCCCTGGGCATAACAACAGAAGACGTTCTAACCCATACGTAGGCAATCCAAAGTCCAGTTGAAGTGAGTGAATATACTGACAAGTTATGTCAACCGTCTGCATCAGAGGAAGCAATCATGTAAACAGAAAAAGTGATGTCCAAACTGGCCATGTGTTTGTTGCGCAGTTTAACCGTCAAATAATCGATCAGCTCAACTCTTACACAGTCTTTTGGGAACCCAGCATGTCGCGGCCAGAAAACGAGCCAGCCACTGTGCCAACTTGTGTTGTGGTGAACTGGACATGGATAGTATTGGCCTCAGTGGTACACCAACCTTGTGAAGTTTGGGCAAGCCATACAGTTGAGGAGTATGTGATCCTCTAGGTATAATTGACTTTGCCGTTGACTGATCAATGAAGTGTCCTTCCAGCAATGCTTGCACTTCCTTGTTAATACGTCCCTCAAGTTCACGTAACTGATGCGTATTGATATGTATGTGCATGTGTCTCTGTGGTCGTTGAGTTTATAGTCTGTCTTCACAATGTCCACTGAACTTTGCTATATAAACCCATAGACTGCAGTATGTACCTGATGAGATGCAGCGAAATGTGCTCGAGGGATACACTGTGCGAAAACTGTTTATTGCTTCTCTGTTCTAAACTGTTTATTTCAGCTAACCTTGGATTTAATATGTGTTTACTGGTGAACGATAACTTTTGTGACTGGAAGTTTACAATATATTATTGGTTGTGTTATCTGTCATATCGGCCCACTGTTGATAACCATCAACAGAATTATTGTCAACTTGCACATTAGCTAGTAAAAGCGTAAAAGCATATACCGGGCTTTGTTCCTTTCTCGTTACTGGACTCTATATAGTGGAATGAAGAAACTTTCACAGCATACCGAATGATTCAGCTTCACCTTTTTCTTTCCGTACGTTGGTATCTGGAAGAAAATTGTATAAGCATGCGGCAGCTTATTTAATTCTCCCACATATGCTTTCGAATTGGAAATTTAGATGAGATTGTTTCGACGGTCGAGCTATAGTATAAATCAGACTGCCTAGAGATCACAGTGGTGTAGCTACAGCAGGAGTATTGTTCCATTAGCCTTCGATTACAAAAGTCATTCATTCAACATACTGTAACCCTCACGAAATGCTAGTCCACGAGAGACACTAACGTAGGAGGTAATCCGATCGCAACTTCTACGCACGCGTGACAGAATTAGATAATTGGGACGATACTCACATTCCCTCTTTTTATATAAAAAATAAGTGGAGCGTGGATAAGCTGAATCATCACACATGCTGTAAAATCGACTCTGTTTCGTCACCTAACATCCAGCGAAGACAGCAGATCATAATACCAGATATGTGCTCCTGTTTGTTAAAGTTGATGTTACTTCAGCTTGATCGTGACATTGCAATCAACTGTGAATAGCTGGCTACCTAAGGTCATTACATAAATGGATGGCGTAGACGTAGGGAGTCTCACCCAACCTCTTTTTAGACGTTGTATTCCTACCTGAGATTAAACGAACTATATTTTTAGTCGTGGATGATCTGAAGCAGTACAAACGGTCCCCGATTTGGACAAAATAATAAATGAAATGAAAAAGCTGTCCAGGTTTCCCACCTTGTTCCCTCAATCCTATAGTTAACATGTGCACACATACAACGGAACCGTTCGCTGTCCTTGTGCATTTTGAATAAATGTGTCCGGATGGATTTGTCGAACTACTGACGTGCTGTAAGGCAACAAAAACAGGATAATGCATGGATTTTAAGAGTTTTTCTGGTATTGCGAATAAAATGTATCAAGTGTTATTTGGAATACCCGAGACAGCTGGGCAGTAATGAATTCGGAACAATTGGAACACGGCAATCGGGTTCATTGCGGCTTTCCAATCTGTCTGGTTTGTACTTTGTTTATCAAGAGCGTCAAAAACACGATACGAGGACAGACTACAGGCTGAGCAAACGGCGTTCTTCATCCTAGCAATTTCTCAAAGAGTGTTTCTAAGAATGGAGTAAAGGTAATCCTTCAAAAAATGTTGTAATGGCTGTTTCAAAGAAAGATGCCCGCATCAGTTTTCCTCAAAGGTGACAGTTTGATGAACGACTTTTGGAAGGACGATTAACAACCATAATGCAAGAAAATTATACTGTTAGTAAAACCAATAGATGAATTTACTATTTAAACACAGTTCATATTGCTCACCGTCGATGGTATCTGTTAATGTTTTTATGTGTGGGAAAAAAGTACATCATTGAAGTAGAGAAAACACTTGAAACCAGGGCTAAACAGTGTATCAGAAAGTAGTCAACGGATGTGTGATGACCAAAGGTCACAAGTATTGTGTCATCGTGTGAGGTTCTGCTAAGTACTCATATCTTACCAATTTCCAAACATGCCAAAACCTTATTGCTCATCCATCAGCAGTATGTTATGTGTACTTAAGACGACTGACTGCCAATCCTTGCCTGCCATGGGTTCAGTTGTGCGTATCTTTCATGATCCAATTTGATATGTACCTTCAGTCATGTCATCTATGTCTCGATTTTTTCCCACGCTCGTCGCACGTTCGCGACGGATAAGAATGTTCGGACCGAATTCTAATTTCATCATCTGCTCATACTATTCTAACTTGAACGTATCAAAATTACCAGGACTGTTCGGAACGTCACTCTAACTGTTTCGATACAAGCTCGCTAGTAGAAACTCTGTCATTGTAAGAATGAAAAGTCCTTCACGGACTGCAACCTTTGCTTGAATGTGAAGTGTCAAAGTGTATAAATGTAGGACGGCGTGTTTCTGTTTGATATCCAGTTTTCCCAACTAAATAAACTGGTGTATTTGTCGCATGCCGACTTGAGATTATGGAAGCCCACGACGTGTTTTTGAGTATGATTGTTAAGGATGATAGTTGGAATTTTCAGTTGTAATGACTGGAGAATAAACGGTGGAAAAGCGATTGCTTCCAGTAATTGTTCGTCACGACATTACAGTTAAAATGATCACTAATCACTTATTTATAAGAAATATTGAGTGAACGCAGTGAGCCGACAAGTTATCTGTACCAATCAGGAAATTGTCTGGTAATCCGATTATGAGTCATTGAGAAACAGTGTGCGTTCTAAACAAGTCTAACAACAAGTTCTAAATAAGTATTACCAGCTGTGATTATGGCAAGTGGGAACGTCTGTTGGCCGTGGCGTACGCAATCCACGTTTGTCAACACAGCATGGACGTACGCAACAGCAAGGCAATCGAGTCGGATGGGTCTATCATGCAACGGTAAAGTGCCTTTGGATTGCACCGTACCGTGTTGTGGATAGTGAGAAATCACTCTTAATACCTAATCAATGAATAAAATCTGCCACACGCTGATTGTCATTCTGCAGCTTCCAATGCATCAGGATGTTTCTGGTTCTGTTGGAATTAAGAGTACATCAAGCGGCTTATGTACTCCACGTTATAAGAAAGCATCAGTTTGTCCGAAATAAGCTTTTCGTACTTAGCACCCAGGTTCAACAGCATTTTTGTAAAAAGCAAACATAATAAATCAATAGCTTGATATTTTTAGTCTGATGAAGTGATAATGCGAAGGATTGTTTACTTTAGCATTCCCCGTAGAGTTTGCAAGTAAACGAATCCAGCTTCGTTAGATAGGATGAATTAACAGCTTTGGGGAAAACCACTGATGTCTCATATAGGCAACATAAGTTAATCAAAGATGCTGAGGTCTCACAAGAGTAACTTCTGTTAGATCCGCAGTTAGATTGGTGAGAAAGAGAAAGCTATGAAATTCTATGTACTGGTTCATAATCATGACTTTATCTGAAGGATTCGGTGCTATTCTGGTGCTGCCCCTGTGAAAAGAAAAACTTCATTAACCTATATGTTTTGCGTGCCATATCGAACATTTTGGGCACATTTGCGGAAATGCCGTCCAAAAATCTGTGGTTTAACAGTCAGGCCCTAATTATTCTGATGCACAACATGGAATATGGGCTCGATTAAACTAAACATCACTCACCTCTCGTAGATTTTTCGGTCCTCTTCTTGAAAAGCACCACTATACAAGTTCACTTTGCCTGCGATTTCGGACGGGGAGAAAACCTAGTCATAGGATCATCGATTGGAAATAACAGAGAGTATATCGTTGCCAAAGTGACGGGTAGTCTGAGTGTTACTCACAAAAACCGTGGCTGGTGTTTGTTTACTATAATACAGCCGTGCTTAGTGTGAGGCCCATGGAGTATTGGTCAACATGGTTGCCTCAGGACAGCGTGTTCGCAATGTCTATTTTTAGCCAAGGCAGGGCTATGCATTAATGGAGGGTTCTAGCAAGAACACAACTGAAGTCTAATGTTTCCATTTAGAAGGTGCTAGTTGAAAACTCTATAGCACTGCGACAGATGTGGTCAACTGTGAATGGTTTTCAATTTACTGGCATGCTTTTTCTTTCGTAATTCAATCGGAATTTTCGCGGGAATAAGAGGAGGATTGCGATGCGGCTGAACCACGATTTGCCTATGGTTCATCTTCTGACAACGAGGCGGATAGACCGTGTAACCCAATAACCGAGCTGCAAATGAAGTAAGACAAAGTCTGCAAGAATATCTTCATGATGATTTTATTACTGCACTTCAGTAACCGTCCATGGGTTAGAGAATATGACCAGCCAACAAATATTCTTCGTGACTACGGCTGAGACGGTGCTCGGTGACTATGGATTTTGTATCCAAATCGAATTCATAACAGTGGCACTGTCTGGAAACAGACCCCTTGAAACTCAGATATATAGTAGCTTTATACAGAAAGAACACGAATGCAGCATTCTGTTGTAACTGGATCTACGGCCTACGAGCGCGTAAACAGATAACAGAATAACGGTTAATGAAACGGCAGATAACGGAACGACGGTCAACGGTAATGAACAACGGACTACGGAGTATACACGACTAATTCGTAACTTCCCAGCCAATCCAACCACCCGAGGCTAACGCATGAACACAGAAAGAAGACTGGCCATCCAGACAGAGCTCATCTTATGTCACTCAGTCCGAAAACAACACGGTCACAAACTACATCATCTTCGAAGGGTTTGTGACCAATCAGAAAACAAGGTCAGAAGGTGGACCAGACAAAGATCCAGACAGTACAGTGATGTCCCAATTAAAGGACGAGCGTGTAGGCGGGTGCCAGAAATTGGCACAAAGGTTGAGAACGCTCGTGAAGGGACGAAGTGGCACATGACCGTGCCGACTATGAAGGTCACTTCAAACAGTGATGAACCAGGCCTTTACAAAGGGAAATACAACGGTATTTTCGGGAAATTGCATTCTTCCGCGACATAAATATTAACATTTTTTTTCCTTCGTTAGTCGAAAGTTTCATAAATACGTTTCATATATAGACCTGATAGAAACACAAACGGATGCACGTGCGTACTTCCACCCAGAGCATTGCACCATCGAGACCATGGTGATCCGATGGATTGCGTCGGATAGTTCAGTGCATACAATGCTAGCTGACGTGTTCCGATCTACCTAGCATCTCTGAGGGTCATTCACCCTGAGTTCTGATTGCGTAATAATAAGATGATTGCTGCCCTGTTGTCAGTAGAGGCTCAGTCACTGATGAATTGGTGTTTCCAGCATGTGATTCGTACAAATGGCGCTGTTGCGTCATTGGTAGTTTTGACTAATTCGGAGTCTCCTTCTAAAAGCTTATTTGGGGTTTTAATAGGACATTTACTAAGCGTACTATGTATCCGAACCAACTTACCAAGTCCGCCAACATTAACTAAACCTATTTGAGAGTAGATAATTGAATTGTGGATCACCTACATTGCCAAGCGAACCGTACCACTTGACAGACTAATCTAATCGCAACAAGTTACCTACCAACTCCAGACAAATTTACGAATTAATTACATGTTATTTTTGAAGAGTGACGCTTGAAACTGTGATCGAATTTTCCCAGTGAAAAATCAAGACCAGGTTGTTGCAAGTAATCGAGCGGTAACTTACTTATCCTCAACTTATTGATGCTCTGTTCACTTGTGTTCACTTCCGACCTCTATAAATTTGTGAACATGATACCCATGGCACCCGTTAAAACGTTACGTAGAAAATAACATCACAGACTGCTCGTATAGATCGTGGGCATTATAATGAATAAATTGATTTTGATGAATCAAGCCGAACACGGTAGGTCAGGTGCAGAACATCTGTAGGCAGAGGAAAGAAATAGCTAGTTTGTAAACTGAAAACAAAGAACTACGCAAACGGACAATGTCCGCTGAGTGGTACTATGAAAGAAAAGTTCAAGGCTGTCTGTACGATCAGGGAAATTACTTAATTGCACTATAAGGAAATTGTTTCAATAAATAAATACCACGACGTCACCGGAAAATTCGACGGAACTGAAAACGTGGTTAACGACTTCATTTTCAACTCTTCACTCTCAGGCGAACTACAACAGGATAGATGTGAAAATTACTGACCAATAGTAGTGGATTTTGGTTTTTATATAAATTGAACGTTATCCACAACTGATCGCAGCTGTCGCATTCCCATAGACTTTCCAGTCGGCCCCTTTCGAAAAGAAGCACTAGACTCGAGTTTCGCTCTCATTAGAGCTCGTCAGTAGTGCATATCCTTGTTACTGCCGGAATTCCAATCCCGGCCGACAGGAACCAGACTGGCTAGGTTGTCACCCCTTGGTCGTACATGTTTGAAAATTTTCCAGTGTGGAAAAAGGACACCTACCTGAAATAATGAGTAGTTTGAATAGTTTACTCATTTATGGGAAACTGAGGGTAGATGAAAACATTCAGAACATCCACAACGATAATATGATTTGTGAACTAGCCGCCAGCTGGTCGGTCAAATCGGTGTTCCTTTCTTCACTGGACCTATGCTATGAATACCACGATGTGCTCCCCAACAAGCTGATGTTAACCAGTCTACAGTGCATACCAGGTAAACGTCTCACTCAGTATTATTTCACACAAGTTTGCAACCACACCCCCGTTTGAACAGTCGTGTTGCTCATCCGGTTACCGTCTTCATCGCGTAAGTTTTGTGATTTGCAAACCCAGAACCAGTGATGTGTTTTTTTTTTCGTAAATCCAAAAGACAGCTGACAAGGTAGCTGGTATACCGCAGTGAGTAGACCACGCAATTATGTGATTAATGTGGAAGGCAAGTGTACAGTGTTGTACTATAACAAGAGAACTAATATACGGTAGAGACTGTGTATGACTGTAAGCGAGCACGACTGCACGGTAAAGCAGTAGGCTGTGTAGCGTCAAGCAAGTGTAAGCAAACTAAGGCTAACCTCTCCCATCACGAATGTCACATGAACCAATCCACTCAGACATAGACAAGGTAATGGATGCATTGGTATGACGTGAGTGGTGAAACATGCAACCGGGCCCACCCCGCGGACACGTACGCGTTGTTCGTGTGCTCGCAATTGTAAGGACGGTGAGAGATGCTATTTATGTTAGAAAACAGATTTACAGCAATCCATTTGACATGGTGAAGTTGTGCGCCAACACATAGTATATGTGGTAGTGAATAACCGCAGTGTTGAAGGAGCTGAGGCGATGAAAAAACACAACTTTTGAATGGTTAAACTTGCCAAAGAAAGTGTACATCGTGCCAACAATGGCAGCAAGTGTCTTCAATGAAGTAAAAGATACAATAGTTGGTAGGCCAAATAGGCTGATTATCAGAGAGATTACTGTAATTTGCGATGTGAAAAGGCTAAAGAACTGGGTAAATGACAGACTGACTGTCGGAACTATGTGGTTCTTGTGATCCCTCAGTTTTTCAACACAATTTCTTGTCACTAGAAACCGCCGAACATATTCAGTGCGTTGAATTCAATTCCTTGTTCGGTAAGTTAAAAGCCAGCGTAACATTCACCCAATGAACAGTGAACTGTAGCGTCCAAAAAAGCCTAACTGTCGAATTGCACAGCATAGTAATATGTCAGATAATCAGGCAACAAACAGTTAGTAGTGACACATAAACTATCCGCTTCATAGCTGCACTGTATTAGATCAATAAAGAGAAAAAAATCTTAATGGTCAGCACGATGTCGCGTACTTAACGCCAGGACAATCATCAGTCATAACTATTCTGTTGCAAAACTGTTTTGAGTAATTTTTGATGGGGTTGCAATTTTTTGACCAAGTTGACCTCGAGATTAGTTTATTGTTGGACGAGCGACCGGAGAAAACGTTAAACCCAGACAACCCCCTTCCAAACACAGTTATAAACTGTCTAATCGAACTCCGATGATTTTCTTCCTGGTAACCACTCTATTTTCAGGTCTTATTGTTATATGGCCATCAGTTGAAAACACTTCTTTAACCCGTAGTTCGACCTGAACAAACAGTCGTCTGTTTATTCACAACTGTATGAAGAATTGTTTATAAGTTGTCCCATATAATGTTGGTTTATGAATTTACCTTTTTTATTCATGTTCTTTTTATCGATAGTGTTTGTTTAAAGACTGCATGTTGACGCTCGGTCTGATTTCAGGCATATTTAACAATACAAGTGCGATACTGTCAAACTTTGTGTATAATTCGAAAAGCTTATTTCAGTTTTACCTTTTCTCTGGTATCAAATACGTGAAAATGAATTATACGGAATATGGTGGTTTGAGCCATTATAGGTCATTTCCAGCAATGTCAACAAAACTTCCCCGGTAGCGGCTCTCTCAACTTACCCGTCTTTACACAAACAAACAGTCATACAAACACCCAAGAACAAAGTGAAAGTTAAGCAGGCTACTGTTGAGCTATGGCACCATCACCGTACCGGTAGTTAACGATACGATGACCGTACCAAATTCCATCCGACAATCAGCTCTAATAACATAATCTGGAACCTCATCCTTACATGGTGAATCAATAGAAATTAATTAGTTTCCGCCCTTTGGGCGCGGTCAAACTATATTAGACTGAACTTTAGGTATACGTATTTTCAGGAATACCTGTCCTAACTAAACGTATCTCAAATATGCTAAGACTTGTCATGCAACCTCTCAGACACGTAAATTCTCAGTGATATAGTTCCAAAGCAACGTACCAAAGTTCAGCTGCACTTCCGTAGAACAGAACAGTGAAACTATGTAATTTGTCCAGTGCACGACTTTTTGCCGTAGGTTAATCTTTGAACTCACCCATCCATTCGGCATAGGGAAACTACAATCAGAAATGTCAGTCCGTTAAACACTTTTATGATGTAAAAAATAGTCGGAAATGCACAAGTAAACTCATGCAGTGAAGTTTTGATATGATCTGTTTTTATGTACTAACGAAATATGGTATCAGTCTAGTGGCCTCAGATATCGGACTTAAGATGATTGCCAGAATACGTGTATTTCGAGTTTCCTTATTAATATAACAGTAAACAGCTAACCGAAACACGAACTGGTGGATATGCCATTGTTCTGCCCACAGTGTTCTACAGTAAAATTGAAAAAGACGATGTAAGTTGTTACGTCTTGAAAATTCCTCTGATATGCTGACAGTAACACCGACGTCAAGCAAGTTGTCTTAAGTGCGATTGAGTAGAATGCCGAACAGGTGGTTGAGTAAGATAGGCTTTGAATCTTTCCGTCAACTGGAATATGTACACTTGTGTGATATTATTGTCTTACGTGGTTAGTTCACGTATGAACCATTATCATTATCTTATAAATCCTTAGTTCATGAGCAAAATAAACCCAGTATTTAATTCTGCTAGTTTATTTTTAAGCTGACTGATAGGTTTGATGGAACAACTGTCAAATTTAGAAAGGTCTTGTGAAACTTTGTGCGCAAAACTGATTAACACAGTCTTACGTATTAAACCAAGGAAGTTGAAATAACTCAGGCACATGAACAACAGTACACGCGAGGGAATAAAACAGACAAGTATTTATACCAGTTCGCATGCTTGATGTTCTTTGTTGCCCGATGTCTTGAAACAGTAGCTATTCATAGCGGAATTTCAATGGTTGATTGGAGGTGAATTCTCAAACGGAACATTTTATCGTTCTTGCAATCTGTTGCCCGCTTAAGTGTTATACATATCCGAAATTGTTTAGTGAGTGCACGTGTAATTGGGGTACAACAAACTGGTCAGCACACTTCACTAAAATGCACTAAAAACTGGAAAACGCCTCTTGAAAACTTTTTAAACCTTCTACTTTGTTTGGCAAACAGATTTCCAGCTTATTCACGGATAGTTTAATATTCCGGAAGTAAAACTGCGTTGCGTATGGTGCCATTATAATGTCTAATAATTTTGCAACTTAAAGTCAAATCGACAACAAAATACCAGCCAACGTTCTGGTTACTACCGAAAACCTAATGCTCACGTCTATTTCAACATCCTTCCCATCTAATAGGAATGAGGTCAATCCTGCTCGCAAACTACTTTGATCCAGAGTTTAGACATACTGATCGGGCGATGCCCAGAGTGAAGTCAGTGGCGTGCTGTTCAACCAGGTTGTCTTATGGAACATGACCCGGAGTTCAGCTAAAAGTGTTAGCCGTACTACGCCATATTGGTTATCTCCAACAAAAGCCACATTTGAATGTCATGCTTTTTCAGAAAAACCGGCTGAAAAATCTACGTGCATGTGAATGCTGTTTGATTCGCACCGTCCAAGTCCTTGACCAATTATCAACAACAAACAAAAACCCTTAGCGAGAAGGAATCTTTTGGTATAAGGCACGCCTGTCCACAATTGTCATGTTATGGTCCTCGCAGTTGATCAACATGATGGTCATAGATTTTCGTACTTGACACGGAGACTCTAAGCTGGATAATGTGAACGTTTTGAGTACGATGATTAATTGTTTTCGGATTAATGTCAGACACTCTAAGACGAAAGTTTGATGGAACCGTTGGGTTCAACGTGGGAAATTAAAATTCGTTGGTGAAAGTATTCAACCCTGAGTTCATAAATATGTTGGCTGATTATAAGATAGCTGCCGATTACGATGTCAACCTTTCCTAGGATAACCGATTTTGTGTCCGCACCGAATGGTCGTTGAAGTTTGGAATGCTGTATATTCTGTTGTCATATAGTCCTCTGTTTTTACTCCTTTCACGTTGTAAAATGGTCACTTTTGAATTAGGAATCTGAAGCGACAGTTTCTTATGCACCCATTTTTTCCTCAACTGGTTACATATTTTTAAGTCGAACGAGAGTACCAGTCACAAGAAGGAAACTCTCAATGTATTATTCTTCAAATAACTGGTTATTCCTGATCAGTACGAGTTCGTTTAATTACTGGCATCTTTCCGAGTGCTTCACAAGCCCATGAGTAGAACAGTTTGCGAACAGTCACTTTGTCCGATAGTCAACAGGAGAATCGATCAACATAAGATTGATATCAGTTAGGCTAATCGACACTGCTGACTTCATGTGCATTGCATATTCAGTAAACAGTATGAATCACAACTTGGTTTTTCTGAGCGTTATCTCTGTACTCACAAACGTACCACGAAGTGGGCGTGGTCGGGCCCTGTTCAAGAACTGTCCGTGTAATCATTATCGATTTGATAGTCATAGGCAGAGGTTCCACCATCCATCTTAATCCAATGTTAAACCTTCCGTCAAGGAGGAAAATCATTTTCAAAAGTCGAACAGGAAGATATGATGACCTGGAGCCGCTTTCGCAGTTGATCATCAAAAGGTCAAAAGGTCAATTCTAAACGCACTTTCGCAAATGCTGGCACTGTGCAAGTAATTGAATGAATATGCCTCAATTTTTGTATGAACCAACTAAAGGACGATAGGATTTTTTAAAAAAAAAACTGTGTTGGAAGCTTTTCTGGAGAAGCGGTGAACATCTTAAGACCAACAAAACACGAAGATTCGGACAGCTTACAATAAGAGTGAAGTAATTAGGAGATGAAAGTCGAACCTTTTCCAAAACTGTACGGAAGAATCAGTAACATCTGAAAACCAGAAGATTTTTATACCGCAAAGTAACACTCGTGAATCCCTCATAGATACATCCACCAATGTGGCCCTACCCGTAGTTAGCCTAGTGGGTGATGTCTGGTCTAGTTACAAATCCAAACACTCGCTCATCTACACCCACATGCACATCGACGCGGACGTTGGTAGTGATCTTCGTTCACACTGCCTGCATTCAGTTATTGATTTTGTTTATGTCACGCCGTTCTCAATGCCTGACTATCAACGAACAAATTTTTCGATCGATTTATCAAAAGTGAGCAATAAGCATGCACGACACGTGACGCAATTTATTCCAGTGACTTCAAATAAACCGCCTTCTACACACGCCATTTGGTTCTGATTTATCAAGTTAGCATAGGTGCTACCTGGAAATGAAGTTCCTCAAACGGCTTGCATTCCACTGGACATAACGTCCACGTCTATAGAAACAATTTAAGAATGTCAACACCACAGTGATAAAAAAAAACACTAATTAAGTATGAAACAAAATACTGATAAGCCATGGTGTAGGTCATTTCAATTTGTCACTCAGACTCGAAATTAAAACTTAACATCTGCAGGAAACATAGGTGTTCAACTCTACAATGTGCATAAAATTCACAAATCGGATAGCTCACCGACGTTCATTTTAGTAGGTAGACTAACCTACGTCCTAGATAACATTATAACATCCTTTCTGCAAAAGCTAGGTACCTAGATTTTGATGGAAGCTGTGGAATTGATTCCATGCATTAGATAATTAGACACTGAAACAGACACGATGTGATCCATTGGAGCAATTCTTTGTTCGAGAAAGATGGATCATGCAGGACAAGATTTATTTCTAGCCAAAATCCAAGCAACGATCGAAGTAACACTACAGCAAACAGTAGTGCTGTATGATACTTAGACAATGTGTTCAGATAGGTATTGTGTATGCTTCATCTTTCAGATACAATTGGTACGATCGTGCTTTTGGGTTGAGTATTACAGATTCATCCTATGACACTGTTTATGGGGACCATAATCAAATCCACCTCAGTTTTTTTGAGCAAAAATATTCGCAGCGTTTTACCAATGTGGCCCCTCTATTTTCAATGTTTCTTTACAAGATCAGTCTTGGTAGCGTGCCGCATCTGATTTGCGTTATAACGTTTTTTTACATACATTAATTTGTCACTCATGGTTACTTGTTGCTGTGAGGCCAGATCGTTTTCATGTGACCTCACGCACCAGCAGAACAGATCGAGCGGGCAGTTGGTGCAGTCGTCAGTGTACTTCTAAACTTCAGGTCGAACGCTCAAGTTGTTCCCTCTGCTGAATCAACTGACTAATCCAGACATTCTCGTGCACACTGAAGTAAGTGAAAAGTACAAGACTCCCTTGATCTACTTCATTAGAAAAGCAAATCCAATGTTGCAAAATGTCAACACTGTTTTATCTCGTCAACCTCATACTAAATTAAGCAGATTATATAAAGATGAGGCATAGTGACAGAAACTGAACGAGTTCGATTTACGGTCAAAAGGTCGCCACTGATATATGTGAGTGGCATAAATCAAGTTTGTGCACACAGCAGTGGGTGTCTTTGTTCGTTCGAAGCGGTTTCCGTTACGGTCGTGAGCTCGGCTGGGTGTTCAGGCAGAACATAGTGAACGAAGTGATCTAGTCGATATCGTGACCTGTTTACAAGATAGGCTTAAGTGTTGCTGACGTCAATTTTTGAGTTCAGTTGTTCGTCTACCTGCTAATTCGCACGGCTGAATGTGCTAACCACCTGATAGCTATTTTGGATCAATCGCCAAAGCATGTTAACTGTCAGTGCAACTGCAAATAACTTACAACAAAAACTGAAATAAAAGACATATGCATTTCGTGCCTAGCGTTTTCCGTAAGTAGCTTTCCAGGTTGGTAATGAGAGTCACTAATCGCGTCTAAGGAATGTTGCTGTTAACAAAGAGAATAACTGTCACATTTGATCTGGTCACTTATGGAAGGAAGAGTTATGCTCGAGTTCTGCTCCTGTTTGAGCATATCGGTATTGTGTATTCTAGTCAGCACCGGCAGTTTCATTGTGGATTATGTTGTCATAGTGTAGCCGTGTTGAAAAACTGTACAACAAACCATGTATTAGGTCAACTTATCCTGTCAAAGCAACCATCTACCATCATACGAGAGCAACAGTCAGTTTACCTATCATCTCGACTAAAAACGACCTTAGTATTAAATCGGAATTTTCGATTTCAGTAATCCTGAATATCACAAGATTAGCTGCTCAATGGTCAAAACGTTTGCCTCACTATAATGCAGATTTTCGGTTGGTTCTGAACAAGACACTGCAGGAATCTGAAGCTTTGTTTCGAAAACAACCACATGGAAATTATTTTCAAGTGCAAGATCCTTTATCAGCTTTGAGTAAAAATCAGTTTATAAGTTAACTGAATGAATAAAGGATTGGATGAATCCAGTGAAAC
>LOND01000886.1:89158-119282 GCA_014220965.1 Paragonimus kellicotti | reverse complement strand
TAAATTGCGCATCATTCACAACCGACTGCAACTGTCATTCCTGCAGACTTTCCAACCAATCCCTGTTGAAACAAAGTACTAGTCTCGAGTTTCTCTCATATCAGAGCTCATCAGTAGTGAATATCCTTGCCACGGCCAGGACTAGAATTCAAGACACGCTTTCATGAGGCAACCGCGTTAACCAGTGTCGTTGACCTCACACTAAACATGACTGAATCATCCTTTGCAAACTCAGCCACAATCGCTTGCGAGGTCAACGGCGCAGTGACTTCCTTTCAGTATATATTAAACGTGGCATATAAGTGGACAGTAACCAAAGGGTTCACTTTCACATGGGTTTCGACCCAAACAGAATTGCGTAATTAGTTATCAACATATATGTGTTCATGTACGTGTCCTGACGTTTTCTGCTGCCTTGGCGTGGTGATCATGCTTGTGTGCTGTTTTGATCCGGCGGGCTATGCTGGCTAGAACGTCGTTATTTGCATGTTCAACTATGTCAGACTGGCCAAACGGGAGCAGCCACGTAAAAGGCAGATATCAGCATTGGCCGGCTGGAACACAAAGGCCTCACTCACACACCTACTGGTCTTATTCCTTCGGGTTTACACCGGATACGTGGTGTGTGGGTGGAACCACAAGTGGTGCAGCGCAAGCCACTGTAATGGTTATGCAAAGTCATCCTTTGGTGTCGGTCACTGTGACAAGCTAATCCGAAACCGATGCTGCTAACCATGTACGTATACACTGCTAAACTACTCCATCGCAGTTTATTTAACCTAATATTTATCAAAGTGGACGATACTGTCGTCTGAAAGCGACAAACGAGAATTGGACAGATGAATGAGGCGACGGAATGCGGTTTGGTAGCAAGAACGTTGTTGTCTACTTAACCTTTTTAACACTTGAAGTGCCTTCTTGTTTTGTCGCACAAAAGCAGTGTATCGGCTCTTAAATGAAAATTGTCTGGTACGTTTTAAACTGTGATAACTTTCCAAGGTTGGAGTACGACACTTGGAAGTGTTTCGAACAATAACAGATACTACATTGCATATTTTTGCAGAATTTACCAATTTTATTGAGACTAACTTTGCGAACATAAGAGAGTGATAACATCTAAGTCGATAACTTCAACCTAACTGAGAATTCCTAATCACGTGGTTGTAGGTTGGATTGGACAGTGTTCAACTTGAAATTAACCAAATCCCCGACTACTCATCAGTAATCCAAAATAAGGAACATGCATTCGTTATCAGTTGTGAGTAACACATTTCCGGGTTGCTCACACTAAAGAGGAAGCTCCTGAATGAACTGAATAGAAATAGTCCTATCTACAAGTGACGTAAATATTCTCTACCCTGTTTACCGTTGTCTCTATTTGATTTGGTCATGTGCAATCAGTGAACCAAATCGGCGGACGAGACCTTTTAAAATAGGGGCTAACAACCACTCTGTCAACAGGACTGTGACAAGAAAAAGGATACCATCACGATATTTGTGCAAAAATTAATTGTTTAAAACTTAACTTTCCCACGACATACCTGCTCAGTTCATGATGAGTTGTCAAGGAAAACTGTTCTTGATTCAGCCCATTTGGGAATTCGCCCGCTAACATTTAGCCACCCATTCTAACTTACCGGGCTATCTACATCGGATACCGAACTTAGATTATGCCTTACTTGCTGAGTTTGCCGCTCAAAAGTAACATGAAAACGGCCAAATAGATCAGTAATTGTACCATGTAACCAGCAGCCAAGAAGCAGTCACATTTGTAACGTGATCCGAGCAACATACCAGTGATCAATACGGCACACAATGGAAAGTATAAGCCTATAATGCACACATCCACATAATCCATAGGTGATAAGTGATCTCGTCGATTTGTTTTGTCGCTCAGGTCAATTAACTGTACGTGTAATTCACAAATCAGAGGCTGTGCTACGACCTGATGGAGAGCGCATGTGCCAAACATGACATTCTCAAATAAAGTTCAGCATCACGACGTAGGCGGCTTCAACCCAGAACAAAGATGTGGGTAGGAGTGAACACGAGTTTCCGGTTCGATACAATGGATGTAAAATAGTAGACAACAACTGTTGAGAGCAAAGGCGTAAACAGATTATGTACTTTGCCACAATTGAACACAACAACCGTGAACAGCGAACGTTGCAACAGAACTGAAAATTAAAGAAGAAAAACATGCAAAGCATGCGAAAAAAATTCATTGACCGTTTATAAGTAGTACGTATTCATGGGCAGAATTGATAAAACAAATAAATAGTTAAAGATATATATATATATAAAGTACAATAAATTCCATGAAATCTTACTTAAAGAAAGAACCATCATCTAACGGTTGATAGAGGGATCGCCGAAGAAAAGCGTTAGAATTTCTACGGCCCTAACATTGTTTCATCTATCAGCACTTCCAAGGAGAATACAATGAAAGTCTAACAAAAACACACAGGTTTTATTAAATTCCAATCACAATGTCAATTGTTCCGTGAGTATTCATCATAATCCCGAAGATTTCTTGAAATCTTCAAGATATTAGGTCCGTAACTTGCCTAGAAGTTTATGATAATTTACAGTTGAACTGGTGGTCTTGTTTGTATATCACAGGAGCAGATTCTCGAGCTGGACAAAATCAATGAACCAATGCGAACCAAGGATTTGAAGAGATGTAGACACCATCAAGTCCAAATGCCGGTAAACCCAAACGGAGCAACTTGAACAGATCAGACCAAAGTCGAAACGGGACAATGAATAACCAATTGGATGCAACTCGGAAACGAAAAAGTGGCTTACAAGGACCAACCAATCAGATTCGAGGTCAAAGTTCGACAGCAACAAGGAACAGCCAATCAGACTCCGGATCAAAGACTCAAGGACGACAGGAAATAACCAATCGGACATCGGTCAAAGTTCAAATACAACAAGTGGTAGATCAGGTCAAAGGTCAAAAACAACAGCAAGCGACCGACCAGAATTAAGGTCAGATCAACTTACTCTGCTATATAAGAGCAGGCATCCATCGAACTTCACCAACCTCCACGCTCAAAAACTATACGCTGAAACACTTACGCACTGATGATGTCACCTCGTTTGGTGATGAAACGTTTGCAACCTAAATGCCAAGCTCGGCGAACATACCAA
The DNA here is from genome assembly GCA_014220965.1 of Paragonimus kellicotti. Classification (NCBI taxonomy): domain Eukaryota; kingdom Metazoa; phylum Platyhelminthes; class Trematoda; order Plagiorchiida; family Troglotrematidae; genus Paragonimus; species Paragonimus kellicotti. The sequence continues at coordinate 116,126 of LOND01000886.1, read as the reverse complement.
TACCAAAACCATCAACCCGAGCTACGAACGACACCCACCACTGTTCACAACTATTCGAAATGCTTTCGTGCTTCATAGTAAGCCCAACAAAGTGGACATCACGAAGTTCAGTCTAAAGAAAGATCTGGATGTCGTCTACCTTACCTGTTGCGTATCATCACGAGATGGCGGCAAAAACACAACTCTTAGAGTGATTGAGCGCACCCTCCCTCCTCCGCTCAAATCAAAATGTGTTTCAAACACATTACAGGGTTTATATACGACATATATTTGAGTATACTAATCAAGTCGTCAATACCACTTGAAGAAGAGCATACTCGCTGTTCAGCGTCTCCAGCGCATTACTAACAAATTAACCACGAGTTTAAGAAATATCGCGTGAATCTCGACTCGAAATTCTTGATCTGTATTCACCTGAAGTTCGGCGGCTCCTCGGTAATTTAATTCTCGAATTTCTGCAGCGTAGGTCTCGCATAACAGTTTTTAATTGTGGCGAATGATAACGGCTGACGAGAACATGCCAGCAAGCGCCGACCCCGGGCCCTCCTCAAGAAGCGATATCTTCTCATAGGGTTATTAATCACTGCAACAACATTACTTCTGAAGTCGTCAGTTGCGATTCAAGAGATCCCCATTTACTTACTCCTAGTTTTACTCTGTTCTTGCTTGTTGGTGCAATCCCCAAAAGCGGTGCTACACACTGTTTTCAACGATTGTCTTCCAAGTCGACATACGCCCGCTTGATATCGAATAAGACAAACCAACCTTCAGCCTCTGACCTTGAACCCGTGTATCAATCGCGGGTTGGAATCAAAATGTTTTACAAGTTGGTATGCTGTACTTGGCTATGGAAACCGAACATATGAACGAATTGATTCTTAACACAAATCTGGACAGCGTAATCGGTTGGTGGCCGCTTTGGCAGTTAACAATGAGCAACACTGGACTTTTATTAACAAGGTGGCAAGAGCCCAGTAAACGTTATCTCCGTGTCTGTGGATCGACTGCGACCGATCGAATGGGTCATTATCTGGGAACGAAGCCAAGCGGGAGCGACAACCATGAATTCTTTCAAATAACCTACCAGTATCGCAGCCCAACAGAGACCAAAACACACAACTAGTCAACTCGAGTAACACTGACTATCTGAGATCTAGCTTGGGTGTGTTCTTAACCGCAGTGAAATCTTGTTCGACTTTCGTCTAATCACCCTGTAAATTATTCGATTTTTTTAGTCAACACTTCTCTAGCGATCACTTAATTTCTGTAGTTATAAATTTAGTAAAAATATCCCCGTTATCGGAAACGTCACCTATTCATTAGCCACAAAGGCAGCAAACCCTCGTATCTCCAATCAGAGAGGCATAATGTGTAGACCGGTATAAGTTTCAACACCAGTTGTTTTTTTGCCATGATACCGAGTCATTGTATGACTGCTGCTATCCCTTTCAAAATGTAACCTCAATTTTAGTGAAAACCTCTCCGATTTACCAACTATCCGAAAACGGTAAGTATATAGGAGTAACTCACTTGCAAATGCACGTGCATCAGAAGGTTTTTCAATGCAGTGAAATCATTATGAGCCAGGTTTTCCGTTTCCACAAGACCCCATGGATAGACACGTCCACGTATCTGCGACGGACGAGAGAAAATAAATAGTCAATTATGAATGGAATGACAATCAGGATAGATCATGAAGACTGAACCGTGATACGGCAAGACAGCTTGCATACCTTGAGATTAACCTAAAACGGATGGTGGTTAAGCGGTGCCAAGACAGTCATTCATTTCAGGTGGGCCAATGGATAAAAACCTGATAAACTAGTCTCTTGTTTCCCACAAACTGAGGTAAACGTAACGCTCTATTCGGAAACAAACGTTGTTTATCCCAGTTTGCTTCTATTTAACTACTGTCTAGGAATTTCGGCATTCGAGCCAAGGGCTTCGGCGGAGAATCACGCTTGCTCTCTATCTAACCATGAACTTCCTGGAGGTAATCCAGTTCAAACGGAACGGAAGCATTAAGAATATCAATCGAACCGTTATCATGCGGTCAGCTTTTACCGTGTTTACAGCTCACTGATGTCAGATGCAACGTCCTAATCAGATGGTGTGGCTAAGGAAGCAATTAGTGAGCGACCGATGGTAACCAGATGCTTGTTTGTTTGTGACTGAACTATACATACCAGGTGTGGACAACTTGCTATTGGCTGTCCGAACATAGAATCGAGAGAAATTCGTGAATTAAATTCCTCTCCTTTTCTGTTTATTTTCTAGGGTTTTACGTATTCCCTAATTTGGATTCAAACATTAACTTTTTACACGATAAACTGGCAAGATAGCATCGGTATTGACAGCTAAGATATTCTTGTTCACTATCGATGTTATCCCAAGGAACGAACCAACACGGGTTGAAAAGATTTTAGAACTTCCAACAACAGTTATGCGGAACTGTCACCACACTGGTAGCAGTATGCAAACAGGACCATTCGTTATCAACTACGAATCGTACGACGAACGCGTACGTTCTGTATACTTCTGGGAACAAACATCGCCTAGCCGATAGTTAGCATTTTTCTTCTTCTTCTTGCAGTAAACGTAACAAGAGTAATAGTAACCATGACGACAACCATCAAATTTGAGACAACTCTTATGTTAACGAGAAAACGGATTCCATGTTATGTCTAGTTGTGTCTTTAAAAATTGACAGTAGCGAAAGAGGAACGCTTGATCAATGCGTGGTCTTCTTGGTGAAATAACATGAGTACAGTTGGATCCAACTGCTGACTATCATGCGCTGACTTCTACAGACACAATGACCATTTGAAATTAAGACTGCTCATCACATAACAAAAGGAGTTAGGTATGAAGTTCCATTTTGATAAACTGAGCTGTAACACGGAGTTCTAGCTGAGCAGCAACGAATGACATAACATCACAAACGCTAGTAATTGATTCGTAAATCTGCCGAATGACTTTCTTACGTAAGCGTCACGAAGCCAACGTGCAGCGTAAAAAAAGCATAAACCAAGCAACGCGGCGACCGGTGGCTTCAATGAAAGGAAGACAACGAACAGTCAACAAACGACACTGTAGAGCACTGGACCAGAAACAATAACATGTATACATTAAGCGAGTCTGAGGCGAACGAATAAAAACATGATATTTGCATCAAGCATCGCTGCCAGTCTGGCGAAAGAAATGCATTTACGTCAGTATGGTTCGAGACGTTGTCTGATCAGTTTACCGTGCGAACAAACGAGTTCCGGAAGCGCAACCAACATCACTCTGCTTCTCTAGGAACCAGAATGAGTGATTCTAGTCAGTAGCCGTTATCATACTATCAACTTGGGGGATGCCTGAAAAAGCACACAGTGAACAGAATAAATGCAACACAACAATGGGATTATGGTTACCCTGGAAAAAACGTTACAAACCCCCAGTCAACGACTGATACCTAATCGTCACCTGTGCTTCCAGAACACCATGTTAGCAACTGGCAAGTTGACTTATTCGTAACATTACACTCTTGGTACAGAAGCTTCGTCAAACCAGACCATTCGTGCTTGTTACCATCCGCGAACCAGCTGCTATGAGAAGCAAATATGTAGTGAAGGTGTACGGAGCGAAATAAATCTAAAAAATCTGTTACATGCAGGCGGTTTATCGAACGAACCTATATCAGGCTACGTGGTGGTGGTCGTGTCACACATTGAACACGATCACGTTAACAGTTATCGTATATTTCGCTGACCCTCTACCTTAAGCAGTAAACGATAAACTGTCATCAGCTAGAAGTGATATACGCTACGTGACAGAAATAATACACGGGAATGTAAACAAAATGATTGTAATTTGTGATGTGTTGAACAGTTGCAATTCACACTAGGTTGGTGAAATCAAGCTATAGTACTATGGCAAGATTAGGCCTTGGATGTAGCCGCCGTGACTTAGGTCACTATCAAGCCCAATAATGAGAAAAACTGTCGGGATTCGATGACAGGTAAATCAACCAATGGCGGTGAAACATTGTGTATATCGTTTGTGTACTGCAGCAACTTAAAGGAAACGAGAACAGACGGACACATGACCATTGGAAAAAATAGCCGAAGTCCAGACGGCTTGAAAACTGAGTCTGAAAAATGTGTGCATTTGTAGTCCGTTTGTGTAACCGCCTTGATCCCGGTTCACAATAATAGCAAGCCTCCAACTCCCAGTTCATTAACAAGAACTTGTAGGCAATCGACCGAATCCTATGGGGACAAGCTTTCACACGGGTGTCATCAGTCACCGGCTTGAGATTAATCTGCACAGTAATAATGGGGAATTACATACTGCGTATTAACGATCAGAAACTGAACGTTTTGCCATGATTGGTCGCTCAGACGTTCCCAGTTTTTTCTACCTCAGGATGATGACACGAAGTTTGAAAATTCCGGTCTACCCTAAAACTATTTGAATAAAGAAGAAACTAAGCCAATAGGTGTTTATGCACCGTTAGTCAAAAGTCATGGATACCAACCTCTTTCAAAGAAACAGAGAAGTGGATTGTTGTAACTAACGGGTGTCAACAGGATCCAATAATGCCGACATCTGTTTAGAAAATGTGTCGCAGCGATTCTGCGGAAGTGACTCAGTAGACATGAATTGAAAAGGGATAACAAGACTTTATCACTGAGGTCGGGGAGTCAGGCAAGAAACACTACAGTGCAGACACCGTGAAACGTCGTCACCGAAAGTGTTAACCCAAATATGAGTGAATACATCAAGATGACCATTTTTGAAACTCCCCAGGTATTTTGTTGATCGATCATATAACGTACAAAACTGCAATTACTGGCCATCATAATGTTGTACTGATGGAAAAGTTGCATGAAGCAATCAACCAAATCTGTCGAAGAAAATTGGAGAAGTGTCTCGCTTTTGTACAACGTACCGAACCACGTCTTCAGTAATGAGGTTTGACTTTATCAGTGAACGTGCAACATATAAGAGTACACGCACACTGTGTTGCGAACAGAACACAAGTCGATCAACATCAGCGAACAAGTGCAACCAGATGCTGTGCCCAGCTTTTTTGTAAGAGACTCGTGAATAAAACAAGTTCTCTGGATGCGCGTCGGATTAATGCAACCGAACCGATTGAATTAAGCTTTGGGAAGACAAGAGCAAATTGACCAACTAGAACCCGACATCGATGCTGCTCAATGATAATCCGGAATATAAATATTGTTGTTCTAATAAAAGGATAACAGTTTCCACACAAACGGAGAATTCTCTGTGCAACTCAGACATTCGTTTTTTTGACTGTCCGATACGTTAATCAAGTAAGCAACATGTGTCGGAAGAAGGTCACCTATGACAAAGTTAAAGAATAAAGACGACAGTAGGATATGTTGCCAAACATTTTTGGCGATCGAAAATGGGCCCAGTAGGCGCAAACTTATTCCGACGTGTCTGTACCTAGCTTGGATGACTTTGGCGTATTCACCAGGTATGCCTCAGAAGACAGCAACACAGAACAGCATAATCAAAAGAATCGAAAATCAGACGCGTACCCACGAAGATGATGAGAAGAGAACAAAGGACATACTTGCCTTGGTGGACACACCAACTGTACCTTTCTCCAACACTTCTATTACAGTCCGCTTGCCTCAGAAGAACTATGGAGCCCGAAAACAAAAGGTCCTCATTATGAACAGCAATAAATCAGTGGTTCACACTGATGCTTAACTACCACACAACCAAGAAGAGGAAGAAAAGCAAACCCTGTATAGGAAGAGAGAAGAAAAAAGAGGGGGAGGGGACCTAACTACTAAAAATAGCTACGTCTATATTCAAACATTCAACATCAAGGTGCCTACACCTTGCAAACAAACAACCGAGCTGTAAGTGAAAGTAAGGCGTCATCAGCAAGACAGCTTCCTTACGGCTTTCACTGCCCCGCGTCATTAAGTGCACTCACTTCACAGACAACTCGGCCAAACAACGACAACATTCACGCCACTGAACTATCTGTTGTCCATGTGTTGACTGGTGTCTGTGCAACCAGTGTGAGTGACACGATAATTACTGGCTTCAGGGCAATGAAAGCCGTGAGAAAAGCGTGCTTTTCCGCTGTGATGATGGATTTTACTTTCTCACATAAGTCGGTTTTTTGTTAGACAAAAGTTTGTATAGGGGCATTGTACATTATCTTGGTCAAATATTCCGCCGTCATTGTCCTAATAACTACTCACACGCACTTAGTATTTAAATGTACCAAAATGAGCACGCACTGATCTTGAATTTAAGACTCTGCTACTTAGGAAATACACTTTTGAGTCTGAGCGTCTCGGTACTGCCTGATCTGCCCCTTTTTTCCGATAGTAGATCGGATGTGCAGATAATATAGTGAGCTATTTCAGCGCACGGCAGTTTCGAACTGAGTCATTTCGAATTTATACCTTTGTAGTCCCTTACAAGCGGTTGACGTGCTACAGCCACTAATTTTGTATTTGATCTATATTTTATCCTCACCATCTGCCGAGATCGTGTTTCCATTCCTATAACAAGTCTTTCCACCTTTTGTAATAGGTTTCTCTGCCCAAAATTTGTGGGTACTCCTCCTCTAATCTCCTATTGTCTCTCTCCGCATTACAAGTTTCCCGTGGTATTATGAACAGAGAGCAACTGCCTCGACGAGAACACTGTGTGCATGTATCTAAACCTCTATCTTGAGGTTTAGGCAGTTAGAGACCCTAAGATTGTGTTATCGCACAGTAGTGAAGTTATTTTCGACCTTACGGCGAATCTACTTATAGCTCGTTACCATGTAGTATCTCTGACGTACGTCTCGACCTTCACTGCCTGCACGCCCACCCCGTGGGCCTCCCGAAGAATTCACTGATTGTGAGTGATTTCACTGAAGCGTCCAGGCTAATAAAATCACTGTGGACAATGACATCAAAAAATCCAAGACGCTCACTTAATCTTAAAGAGCCGGTATGTAGCCCAGCCTTCTGACGCAGACGAGCCTCGCAAGCTCCTTTGCTGGGTCGAAAAATGCGAAGAGATCCACACCTTCCACAATTCGCTCCCGAGTTTACACATGACTCAGTTGGTCGAACACAGCAGACTGTCTAACGAGAGAGCAGTTGCGCGATGTTGTGCTTCAGATTACCATCCCATTCACGAGCTCCGTGCACACACTTGGGCTGTTTTAGAAAAGGATCCACATCCTGATTGACCAAACTGGCCAGAGTTGGGTGCGAGACCAGGTGGCAGTCGAACAATACGCTCGTCTCAGTCTAATTTGAGCGCTCCAAATTGCTGCACGCGCGTTTCTTGCCACCCGGCAGGGACACGGACTCGCCATCGCATACCAGGTACAGTCTCAAACCCAGAGAAGAGCAAGTTTCTCCTACGCACACTGATATCCTTCGAGCAAGTCTAAGTGCGCACCTTAACGGAGACTGCTAGAGTTGACAAAATACTGCGTACACGCGAGACACGTTCAAACAAATACCAGCCACGAATGAGTAGGTCGCAAGCACACGACTACTCTACAGACATTGACACTGACTCAATATACCACGCCCATCTACATTTGCGTACAATCCTCCCACGTTCGTTTGACAACCCACAAAATTTCCTGAATCCGTTATACCGATGAAGGCTGTGAATATACATACCCAACTGGCGAGTGTGAGAGTGCCAAGCCAGTCAAGTATATATCAGGTAGAATTGCTTCCGGATGTCCACTTTGCGTCACTCTATAATCCAGCTTATAACGTGTTTTATAGAATGTCGACCGCCACAAAGCCGTCTCCCTCAATTGAAACTGACCTCAGAAGATTATTACCGGAGGTCTCACTAAAGTATAAGTGTTACTTCTATTACCACGTCTGGTGACAAAAAGCATACACTCTCAACCCGTACGTGTGTTTTAACCTCTAAGTGCTCCGCTATACTCTCGATTTACTCACCATACCAGGATGTCCTCCAAATCGCACAGTGAGAAAAGAGAAAACTCCGTCACATCTCGACACTTTGGTCTCGCACGTGACCACACTATTGAGATGTATTGGAGCTTTTACCTTATACCTCCTTGACACCTTTTGTCAACGTGCACACCCTCAAGAAGTTGAGAAACTGAAGTATGAAATCAAGACAACAACTCTATGCTGCAGTCTACACCGAATATGTATAGCCACAAAATCGAAAATTCAATCATCGAGTTTAGAGGTTTACGTTCAGAACTTTATCTTCCACCACGAGCGACACAAACTGACTCGAGTTTTCTAGGATCAGAACTCTGTGTCTAGCAAGCCTAGTTGTCTCCATTGTGCCTATTACTCAAGCCCCTCCTATTTTCTCACTGGCAAATCTAGTGAAACAAGCAGTGCCGACAAAGTTCATTATTCCGCACAACTCTCACCATCCTACAAAAGGACCAGCCTTACCACGGCTAATCGTCGTCGCCACGCCGCCGACTCGTACGAGTTACTCCTATAGCACATGTAGAGACGCTCACTAAAGACTATTCGAGCCAAAGCTGAAGTGTCACACAAGCCTTCTGTCGCACATCAGGATTCATTCACCGTTTCCACCGAGTTATCTGGGTTGGTGTGCTTCAACCATACTGCAGTATCGTACCCTATATAAAACCATAACTCGAGGCGTTCCAGATGTATGTGCCCGTAGATTATCGGCGAAGCATTCACACAACTCAACCCGCCTCCCAGACAGGATATTCCACATCCCCCACTATTCACTTTATTTTCCCAGCCCATCTGCACGGTGGTATGTACCATTTACTTCTATCAAACTTGATTCGCGTTCGGAGCACATATCACCATGAACTCCTCAGTGGGACCCAATGAAACACGCGTACACTGGAAAGACGGCAATCACTATATCTCCCTATAATATGGGCCACTATCATACAGCATAAAATCCTATTAACCGCATGCACTATTTGGATGGTTGACTGAAAGCAGCTCCTATTCATCCTTTACAAAGTTATAATGTGACAATTTTCTCTCCGTGGAGTTATACACTTTTGTGTTTGTTCAATAATATACTACATCGTGCGTTGCGTAGATTCAACCAAATTCCAGAGGCGCCATTGCGTACGACACTCGAAATTCAGCACAGTGTCACATCTCCGTTGCATGTTTTGAGCGCCATGACTGTACCAACATGACTCGAATCGCTTGTGCATCAGCTCATGAATCGTAATAAACCACTAAATCAACGTTCCATGATTGAGCGTCTTGTGGAGTTACGCTCTCACATAGATTTAGTTTGCCCGACCGAACTCACTCCGTGTACGGTATTGAACCTCTCCTACTCAGAGAAAACCGCTGCCACCTTAGAAGATATCTCCTATCAGAACCATGCGTAAACGCGAGAACGCCTGCGCGCTAGGTATACTAAAGGCAGTGTGTATAAATTTCCCGGATCTTCGATACACTACTAGCTCCGTGTTTATCCCGCACACTGTGTCGGAAGTTGTTGATATATCACTTAGAGATAATATTGTTAAATAGGGATAATGTTCGTTTTTTTAGTGAACAAATCCGAACAGGCAATTTGTTGTGTCGGTTACGTCCCACCCCGGCGAAGGCTGCATTTTCTCGCAAGCCACAAGACGCGTTATCACAAGCGACCAACCCTGAGCGCACATTGCGTGTAGACGAAGTTCGGCAATGCTCCAGTTTACAGACCTTATGACATCCAGTCAGCTGTTCCGCAAGCTGTTATAGCTGACAAGATCGTGATATTGCCAATAGTTAATACCACCTTCTTGCTCACAATATTTCTTACCGAGCAAAGACCTTCAACACAAGAACTCAAACCGCGTTGAACATATCAGAGTAACCTTCCGGGTCGCGAGTTGTTCTTGCGCTATCACAGAAATATTCTCCTGCCATAATGACAACTTTAATAACTTACTTAACCCAGTGTATAGAAAGAACAAGAGACGAGTTTTATGACATAGTACTCCATAATCTAGAATCCACAAAGAGCCAACTTACTGAGTTCATTAATACAAATCAAAACGTGCGCAGATTCACGGCTTTCATAAAGTTCCGAACGTACTTATTTACAACGTGATCAATTCGACAATTGGATCAACATTTCCCAGTTCCACAATATCTGACATACGATACCAAGTCGCCCGCCCGAAGGAGATTAGAAAACACTCATAACAGCACGATTATGACCTATATCCAAGATCTATTACTATTAAGTGCGTTACAGCGAACTGACGACTTTAGTTTATAATTTGAAGATATTTGAACGCGTTAATAAGCACAAATACTCTCAACTGACACGAATTGCAGACACAGACTGTCGCACCTCTTTACTCCGTTCAAACTTCTAAAGTTCCTCTGTGTCAGATGGACGGCGAACGCCCTACAAATCGATATGCCAAAAATTAGATACTCTCGCGATGACATCAGGCCCTCGCCCGATTTTGTTTTCTCAATAAATAGTGTGAAGAAGCGTATCTGCTTCTCTCTCTTCTAGCGTTGACATGTCTCAGCACAGCGTTCGTGCCGCCAACCGTCAAGCTGATTTACTAGGTGAATCACAGGGAGTTCTGTATTTTGACCCACCAAATCACATAAGCCATTAAGAAAGACAGTACAGAATGGGCGCAAGAACTTGCCTTGATTGGCAACGCAACAAATCCAATCGACATACCATCAAGAACCCCGGTACATTCGCTAACCCCGATGTACGTTTCAGTCATGTCCATGTTGACATAGTCGGCCCGTTACCGTATTCAAAAGGTCATCGGTATATCTTGACGTGCGTTGACCGTTTCACCAGATGGCCAGTGGCAATACCCCTCCCTAACACAAATACTGAAACAGTTGCGCGAGCGTTCATGGACGGATAGGATCGAATAGAACTTAAATGCTGTGAACCAAGCTACTGATAGCCCCACCGAATAATCACGCACAGCATAAATTTCCAGATAGCGAAACTTTGTTCAGATACTTAAACCGGTTGTGTTGATTCGATCTATACGAAAACAATGCTTTACCATCTCGCTGCAAAAAATGTCTATGGCTCGAACGATAAATATCATCGTCACGCCTGTAGTGAGCCGTCCTTCCATGATAAAAGCCAATATCGCGCATACAGGACAGTTTGGATGCCGATCACCACTCCATGGTCCATACATTATCACACACAAATACATGCACGCATGCAACAAGGCAAAATTACTCTGCAGATAATGTATTATTGCAGCACAGCAAAAGGTTCTGTGGTTGGGCAGCAGCAGTGAAAACTAAACTGGGAGGAGTTCAATTATCAGAAGAGACCCTTCGTTTCGACCGGACCCGATCTTTAAAATCCAACTTTTCCATGGATGCACGGACCATCTGCAATAAATGAGACAGATGAGAAGAAAGTGATGATTTCAGGCAGAATAGACAGAACTTTATAAAACAAACATCAGATTAAACTTGAAAATAAGAAAACAAAAACGAAATGACGCAGATACCGCAATCTGGAAAAAGGGGACCGCAAATATCAAGTTTCTGCAAAATCCGTCGAACACGGTGTAGGTGGCATGGTTATGTTGGTTAGTTCCTGTGTCGCCAGAGGTGCAGATTCTGTTGTCCACGCTCTGGATTGCGTGAGAAAACGCCCAATTGAACTCTTATCATCACATCTTGGTAAGGGAATGGTCACAGAACGAACACCGGTTCCGGCTGAACCGCACACAATCCTGTGGTTTAGACTCTGGCAAGCAATTCGGTCCATTCGTTCCTCAGCTCTGAGCCTGCGACCATTACAACCGAAAGGCAAGAATGATCGTTTATCAGCCGGGTAAATACAACTCTGGGCACTTTGAACTGTACACCACGGACGAGCCGATTGTGCTCGTTTTGTCCGACACCAACTGTGTAACCAGTCTCCCAATGGGTTGCTGATACCTCGTGAGTTAGATCGTCGTCGTGTCAATGGATGCTGTGGGGGACTTACAGAACGGAGTGCGTCTGACGATTCGACGTCGACCACCGACCACAGTGCACCGCGTGCGAGACGACGGAGGCAACTGGTGGTGGCGGGTGAATTGGATCTGCGTCGCCCTCCCCCGGTAGGGGGTCTGAACAAGACGCTGCGTCGACTGCAGTGACCGTGTGCAGTGGCAGATAAGTACTGTACATACTGAGGAATAGTTTATAACAAAAACACGAGCAAAGTTTAGCAAAACATAGTCAGTTGTAGTTGGAAGATGATTAAGCATGTGTCGTGATGATCGTATGAAGTTGAACTACTAGAAAAGAAAAATATATGATTAGCAGAGAAAATGGAGAATTGCTCAGCTTTACGCTGACTAGCATGTCCAAATCGGTATTAGAATCCATGACAGTAAACTCCATAAGTATCGATCGAGACAACAAAGCTGCGATTAACGCTGGCTAACGAACATACGGTTGTGGGCTCGAGTTCCGGTTTCACCGACAATGCTTATTTAGGTGTTAACAAATGATAACAGCGTCCAGCTCATACAATGACCTAGCATATCGCATAGTAACAGACACCTTACTATGAAAAAAACTGAAATCCAGCCACAGCGAAAGTTTAGCTACCTTTTCTCTCCCGACGGATCTATCTTGAGTAGACTGATTGTCATCAACCAGTTGTGGAGGATACTACATAAAATACAAACTGAAATATACCGTGACGTATAAACGCGCTCTCGTTGGTTAACCAAGTGGACGATAATCTCAGGTTCAAACATCAGCCCCTCAAATTTCTAAGCCCATAAGAAGTGTCGACTGGATTTCTATCTCAGACGAGCCAGGTGAATAGTCAACGATACCAATATGCTGGTTAAATACTACGCACCGATAGCCATGAGTAGTCCATCATACTTGTGCTGAAGAAGAGTTTCTTTCTTGATTACCGCTTAAAAAGATTGTGGGACGAACAAGCAATGGCACAGATACAATGAACCACGGATTCGTCTTTCGCATACTTTGTACAGCATAACGTATTAAACAAGTAATATAATGATTACAGCGGTAGCCTATATAAGTCAGAGCAAACGCACATTTATCAACCCGCTATTAAGAAATTTAAGCCGAACCTTAGGGGCTTAACGGTTATCGCCAGAAAGAATTGTTACAGATAACAGATACGCCGTTTGATGATCTGACAATCATAATCTAGGCAGATCGGACGAACTCACCATAAACTATAACACAGCGAATCGCTTTAACCAACTCACAAGCTGACCTCGATTGGCCACACGGTCAAACTATTGTGAACCGGCATAGATACAAACAGATACACTCCACAAAGGTGATATATAACAGATTTACATGTACAGAATGAAAACACACCATCACACACATACCTGCTGGTCGCTCTGAATAAAGATAATGCCAGGTCAACCGTGGACTAGTGTATACAAACAGAGGAGGATAAAGCGCAGAAACACATGCAAAAGTTGTTGCGTGATCCAACTGGATATGGAAATTAGTGAAATCGATTTATGAGTCAACAGAGCAACATCTGAATGTTGCTGTTGACCACTGTCATGGTACTCGAACGTGTGTGTGCATGTTCGAGCAAATTATTCACTGGATTAGTCAAAACAGAAGGAGCACTAAAGGGTAGGGTTAGCTCAAGAGAAACAAATTTTTCGACAGAAGAAAGCCATTTACACAGAGAAGTTAATCGACGGGATAACTATGTTAAAACAGATAACAGCATGAAGCGAAAAATAGAACGCGAATTAGGAGCGAAAATAAAGCAAAAAAAACGGAGTTTGCTGCTTAACAAGAGTAAGCAAGTAAGGTTAACAAAAATGGATGTTCGACTTTCAGACACATAGGACATCGATAACTATACAACCTAAACAGAGGAACGGCATTGGAGCGAATTCCCTTTAGATACAAAACTAAACCGAGAGGATAAAAGCTAGAAAGCCCCGTGAGCAAACTAGACTGGATGGGAAGAAACACAAACGATTTGTTTACCTCCAATGCGTCCCTGTTTTCCGCCTCCCAAGTGTCCCGCTGTTGTTCGAACGCCCGCCTCAGGCGCTCAAATTCCGCGAGTTGTAAAGCCATCTGATTTTCCCATTGGGCGACGCGTTGTTCCAAGTCTCGTTCATTCTCCTGCAATTTGGCTGTTCGTTCTTGTACCTGCAGAACAAGGACACGCAGGGGAGCAAACGGAAAGTTGTGTAAAGACAGCGTTTAAAAAGCCCTGTTGAGCAAAGACCCACACTAGTCACATACACCTCATGAGATTGAGTAAGTCGACCGATAACGTCTGTTGCCCATCAGAAGAAACAACGTCTAGCCAGTCACCGAGAGAATGGTGATAGTTTACCGGAGACTGGGCAGTGTCCGTGAGCAAGACAATGTGAACCGAAAAAGAGGACAGCTGTTGAGATCCGAACAGCCTGCATAATATGCCTTAATACTGCCTTAGACAGCGGGGGGATTGCCAGTCTGGTGCAGCATGTCTCCTCGTGGTCATTATCAAACCTTAGTGAAAACCGCACGTTAACTGTCTTCTCATTCAAACAACAGCGGCAAAAACAATGAGTATAATGTGGTCTCAAGAAGACGACGACGATGTCAACCAACGACCCGTCAGTAAAAGCAATTCGGTCTTCCCAATAGTAGATTTACACAGGACTATCAACAACAATACATCCTAACAGCCTGTTTTTTGGACTAATGATGGATATCAATAGACAGTAATGGAGATTCAGTGACAGAGTCTGGAGCTCTTGAAGCGGTTTAATCGACATAGCACATGTTACTGAAGTTGGTTCTATTTCAGCCAAAATTTGAAATGAGCACAGGTAGATCTCGTCAAATCATGTCTCCAACAACCGAAGGGGACACATAAGTCCGCTGTTCACGTGGAAGATATGGACTAGTAACCCATGCAGAATCGTAAAGCTGAAATTCAGTATTTGCATGCTTTGGACTAACGAATGCCACTTCTCAGACAAAATCTGTAAAAAAAGATTGCAAACTTCAAATGATGTAGAACATTAGAAATGGTACACCAGACCAAGATGATTTTTCTGGCAACGTGTGGACTAAGTATAGGGCTACCCAGTAACAGTCAAGACAATCCGGAATAGAACTAGCGATCTAAACCACAATGGTCGGCGACGTTGCTGTGGTGCTAACTGCAGCCCAGAGAGCGAGTAAAACTTAGATGATCACCAGTGAAAAACCAATACTGCACCGGTGAGCACACTGAAACGAGTGTAACGGTTAGCGTATGCGGTGCTCTTTATGGATACGTGGAGGAGAGTAGTAGACCTAATCAAACAAAACGTAGTTAGTTGACAATCAACTGTCAACAAAACTGGGCGCCATGTGTTACTTACTTCCGCTTCAGATATAGGCTGGCGGAGCAAGGATCAGAGAGGGGGGGATCCATTTCAATAAATTATCAATGGTGTGAGAATTGACATTATTTTCGGACTAGTTTACAGCTGGGTAACCTGTCTTTCGTCGATCACGGAATCATGTCATGGAGAACAATCATGGAGCACATGCTGCTGGCTGTTGGAAGAAGAAATTACAGGCAAATCAGATAAAACCTTGACTGTTCCTCTAAGCAACGTCGAGGAGTTGGGGATAACACGACCATACACACACCATCGATCGAAAACGTTTTGACATGGTAGGAAATCGTACTCAATGGCGAGCCTACATTCATGAGATTTATGTTTATGAATAGGTATTTCTTTTTGCATTATACACACTTATGTCCGTCACTACTGGTCTTCATTACTGACAACCCGATCGATCCATAACAGGCACGGTATGAATGTTTTGATGATTTTGAAAGTTTCGCGAAACCCAAGTAAAAACATTATCAGTAAGATAAAGGTAGATCAGTTAGGTTTGTCGAACACGTACGGAAATTTAAAAAAAAGTTGATCACGTTCAGCGAAAAGGTTGGGAGTAAACAGACATAAACATGGTCAAAGAATAAACAAGTAAGCGTACCTGTCTGTTCGAACACTGCCTCCATTTCACATTCTAGCTTGGCTAATTTTTTCTGACGTTCCGCCTTCTCTGCTTCCAGTTGACTCAACGGTTCACGACCTTCTGGCTGTATAGGAAATTGGCTAGCTTCGGCAATCGCGGTCAATCGGGTCGAATAGTAGTTAGCATAGTGGCGTGCGTGCGTAACGTCGATAAGGTCCTAAAAACAATAGTAGAAACTAAAAACAGATCGTTTCCACGGCAGCGATTACAAAGTGTACGGGCGAGATAATAAACTCCTTTAGTTTAGTTAAACAGAAGTGACAGATTGTAGGTGATGACGGATGTGACCTTTATTGAGTGACATATCCAAATTGAACCGAAAGTTCAGAACACGGCGGGTACATGTTTACGTTAATTCATCATCGGGTTGATACAATTATAAAGGACAGTAAAAATGAAAGGTGTTGTCTGATCGATCGCTATCTTGTGATACCTGAATAAAAAGTAATTTCAAGTGACACATTATGTTGATCATTGAACAATATTTTACAAAACAGGATTATGTTCTTCCCTTCCCTATTCTATAATGTCTATACACACCATAGAGAAGCAAACTGGCTTGAACGGCTTTCAATGAGAGACGAAAAATATGCGATGGATGGTACAGCGATGCACGGTTGGTCTGCGACAAGAAACTATCAGAATGGACCAGTGAATGTGATCTATTGACTTCAAATACAGGTAGACCAGCATGGTGGTACGAATTCAATGTGAGTTTCCAGTGACTACTTTCGTTCATCTTTCCAGTCCTGTGAAGCGATTGGAAAAAAATCCAGAAATGTGTATTGGATGAACGGAAATCTAGCTAGAATACTGAATGGGGAGAGCGTTAATTGATGTTTCTTTTGATATCCAGATCTTAGGTTCGATAAACATTCTCGGGGGGAATACTGCTGTTTTGAAGAGTAGCAGTGAGCATTTATGCACCTGGTTCACTCTGAGATGTAAGTTAAACGGCCGGAACAAATATCCCAAGCTCCATGTTTAAGGTGCGGCCGTACAGGATAAGAACGTATATAGATGTGTCCTCTAGCCCGGTATGCAAATTGCCTGTCTTACACTGGACAGTGATGGCAACAGTTGACTTGATAATGCAGCCGCATAAGTGTCCAAATTATGTGCCAAGCCGTAAGTCGGGCCCAAGATAGACGGACTCTAGCGTAGGGCTGTCGCGCTTCGTAAACGTATAATCCGAGCAAGCCCCACATACGTGAGTTGGGTCTCATCGATTGGTCCTATTAGGGCAAGTTGGCGAGTAACCACGTATGGCGTAGTTTAGGCTGGCGGACTAATAGGCTACAGCTGGCACACGAGAAGCTAACCAAGTTTAGTAATCAATCAGTGTATCGAACTGTGAAATCTAGCCAGCAAACACATTTGTCAAGCCGTCTTAATGTTACGCATGTCTAGTTCAGTTACCAATCTGAAAATTTTTACCTTGGAACGATAACTGAATTCGTTTCTAATACGTCGTTGCAGTACAAAATCGACAGGTAACTGGCTGCTGCTCAATTTACTAACCCAAGCCTGTCTGCCGCACTTCACTTTACGGATAGAAAAGGAGGATAATAAAGGTTGAACGGAACTAACGCATGTAGAACTTTCACAGATGTCCAAATTCCTCTCGATTGATCCTGTCCCTCTCTCTCCCGTGACTCCGTGCGGCTAATCGCTTGTCGTTGTTATTCTCCCAGCCCGCATTCAAACGATTAAATTTTCCAGTCCGCCTCCCTTAGCTAGTGATTTTCATCAACATGTCTGTTAAGGTCTGTCAATCGCACCCTCCTTTACCCTTGTGAACACGGTCCTCCTACTGGCAACTGTGACACTGTCATCAATTAATCGATTTNAAAATTTGAAGGCTAGCACTTTACAACTAGCGTCTCAAGTGTTGCTTCGCTCCGTGTAGTTGAGTACTTCACTTTGGTAACGCATACGAGTTCAGCTGATGGATGTATGGTTTAATCGTCGTTTTCGGCTTGCTGTCTAAAGTTCGTTAGATCGGCAAAGCATTTTCACGTTATGGCAAGGAGTCCCCGTGATGGTCTATATTCCCTAACTATTTTATCCATCAACTCACCCTTTCAATTCGGATATTTTTAAATAAAGTTCTGCACCTTCAACTAAATTCACGTGCAAGTATTCACTGAATCTGGCAAGTGGTCCTAGAATTCTATTAATTCTTGCTTGGTTCGAACTCAGCATTCTTATTTATGACTCAACTGTGTGAATGGATCAGTGATTCATTTTATTCATGCAGCCCACATACTCCAAATGCACTCAAAAAACCTGGCAAAAAGTTAAATACTCTGTTCAACCCTAACATAAGACATGATAAAATTTGGGATGTCAGTCATACTGCATCATTTTCATTGTCTCCGATTTATTGCTAAAGTAAGAATAGTCCAACGTTCTCTCTTAACACCTCAAAGTGCTACGATCATATGTAAAAAGATGAACAACATGAACCCGTATTGAGTGACCGTTTACATAATCGTATGAAGAACGAAGCCCTAGCTTGAATCGCACCTGTTAAGTATTTAGATGTTATAGTGAGTCATAATGTGACTGGCTACCTAAAACACACGACTCAAGCTTTGACTCCCACGAGAAAGGCCAAATCGTCATGTCTTCCGCATGAAAATTCCTGGACAGATATTTGGAACTAGCACAAGAACCTGCAAGAATATTTTTGTCACAGCCGGGATTAGAAATACGGTTACGCTCTTATGAGTCAACCAAGTTGACCACTCCGCCACTGGCCAGCTCACGTTAAGCACGAACAAATTATCATATGCAAACGATCAGTCACATTCGCTAGTGGCTGTAACAAAAGTACGAGCTACTGCTGAACTATGACAAAGGAGAAACTGGAGTACAGTGCATCCTTTCGAAAGCGAACTGCTGACAAATCTATAGGAATAGGAAAGCTGTACTTAACCGTGATTGACGTTTATCAACCAAAATCCCACACTACTTGTCAGTAACCGAATATTGTTCCACTGAGTAGTGACCAAGGGAACCAGTTCATGCACATGAGTGTTTATGGCAGCAGACTTTCGCACAATACGTGGCAGGTTTCGCAACAAACTATCCTCTGGTGTCCTTTGGACATGACTGTATGACGAAATCGCTTCACTAAAGTAACGTGTTAGAAAAGTTGAATTTAATATCAATATAAGTTGTACCGCATCTCACATGACATAATTTTCTGATTTAATTCTACGCTTGCGTGCTCTCTTATTGAAGGTAATGTTTATTCACTAATTAGTAAGAATTGTTATCAATGGATCCTATGCGTTTATCCGATCTTTAATGCATGTGGGAGATCAACGGGGGATTTCAGACGGACATTTTATCAGTTTTATTGTTTCTCCTTATCTTGCAGCTGACGCGACCTGTTGCCTAAATTCGAAACTTTTTACGTCTTCAACTAGAACCGCATATAAGCACAACCGATTTGCACATTTTCTATCATTTTTCACACGGTTTGACTCTAAACAAACCTTGTCTGTTCATGAGTCGACCAATAACAGAGAGTTCACGACTCTTCTATGAAAGTCGGTTGTCTAATATATCCCGCGTTGGTTTTAGGTGCAGCGCAATTCACGTCCGTTAACCAACAATCCTTCCTATACTGAAGACGTAGAGATGCTCAGGGCTAAACATCCCACTTTGTAGACACACATGGGAGGTTTCATTGCGAGACATCTAGCTTGAATGAAGTAATCGGTGCTATCAGATGTTCCGCGATGAAAACTGCAAAGGACAGAGCATGCCAAAGAACTGTCAAGACTACAAAATAGGCAGCTGAACGACTTTCAGTGGTGTTCCTGTGCCGAATACGAGTATCACGGTAAGTATATAGGAGTAACTCACTTGCAAATGCACGTGCATCAGAAGGTTTTTCAATGCAGTGAAATCATTATGAGCCAGGTTTTCCGTTTCCACAAGACCCCATGGATAGACACGTCCACGTATCTGCGACGGACGAGAGAAAATAAATAGTCAATTATGAATGGAATGACAATCAGGATAGATCATGAAGACTGAACCGTGATACGGCAAGACAGCTTGCATACCTTGAGATTAACCTAAAACGGATGGTGGTTAAGCGGTGCCAAGACAGTCATTCATTTCAGGTGGGCCAATGGATAAAAACCTGATAAACTAGTCTCTTGTTTCCCACAAACTGAGGTAAACGTAACGCTCTATTCGGAAACAAACGTTGTTTATCCCAGTTTGCTTCTATTTAACTACTGTCTAGGAATTTCGGCATTCGAGCCAAGGGCTTCGGCGGAGAATCACGCTTGCTCTCTATCTAACCATGAACTTCCTGGAAGTAATCCAGTTCAAACTGAACGGAAGCATTAAGAATATCAATCGAACCGTTATCATGCGGTCAGCTTTTACCGTGTTTACAGCTCACTGATGTCAGATGCAACGTCCTAATCAGATGGTGTGGCTAAGGAAGCAATTAGTGAGCGACCGATGGTAACCAGATGCTTGTTTGTTTGTGACTGAACTATACATACCAGGTGTGGACAACTTGCTATTGGCTGTCCGAACATAGAATCGAGAGAAATTCGTGAATTAAATTCCTCTCCTTTTCTGTTTATTTTCTAGGGTTTTACGTATTCCTAATTTGGATTCAAACATTAACTTTTACACGATAAACTGGAAAGATAGCATCGGTATTGACAGCTAAGATATTCTTGTTCACATCGATGTTATCCCTAGGGAACGAACCAACACGGGTTGAAAAATTTTAGAACTTCCAACAACAGTTATGCGGAACTGTCACCACACTGGTAGCAGTATGCAAACAGGACCATTCGTTATCAACTACGAATCGTACGACGAACGCGTACGTTCTGTATACTTCTGGGAACAAACATCGCCTAGCCGATAGTTAGCATTTTTCTTCTTCTTCTTGCAGTAAACGTAACAAGAGTAATAGTAACCATGACGACAACCATCAAATTTGAGACAACTCTTATGTTAACGAGAAAACGGATTCCATGTTATGTCTAGTTGTGTCTTTAAAAATTGACAGTAGCGAAAGAGGAACGCTTGATCAATGCGTGGTCTTCTTGGTGAAATAACATGAGTACAGTTGGATCCAACTGCTGACTATCATGAGCTGACTTCTACAGACACAATGACCATTTAAAATTAAGACTGCTCATTCACATAACAAAAGGAGTTAGGTATGAAGTTCCATTTTGATAAACTGAGCTGTAACACGGAGTTCTAGCTGGGCAGCAACGAATGACATAACATCACAAACGCTAGTAATTGATTCGTAAATCTGCCGAATGACTTTCTTACGTAAGCGTCACGAAGCCAACGTGCAGCGTAAAAAAAGCATAAACCAAGCAACGCGGCGACCGGTGGCTTCAATGAAAGGAAGACAACGAACAGTCAACAAACGACACTGTAGAGCACTGGACCAGAAAAAATAACATGTATACATTAAGCTACTGACAGAGACGACGATATTCGGCGACCGCGCACGCGAATGCACATAATGTTTAGGTGAACGATACGAGATTCAACAGTAAAAAATCTGGATGTCAAACGGATTTCAACAAGGGGCAGGGACCGCATGTCGTTGCGCCGTGTGTGTTCTACCAGTTGTGCTGCAAAGACGGCTCGGGCTCGGAAATAACACGTTCCAAATTGATTACGCACTAATATTAGTAAGTCATATGGAATGCACCAACCGAAACTGTTCCACATACACCTCTGAGTAATCGAGCCCAAAAGTGAAACGACCTGGTTCCCGACGTAATCTAGTAGCTCAGATAATAAAATAGATGGTGCAGAGAAGGACGTGGTTCCAGCTGACTGTTCGAATTAATTCAAAATCAAGATATTACACCTTGAAAATACCAAACGCGCCATACAACTCACTAGTACGTACTGGCAGTCTGGAAGACATAACCCATATGCATAGGTGATGTATGTGGTTGTTGTTATTCCTTCCGTACCAGTATCGAAACCGACCAACAGGCACACAAATTGATAGGATCAGCAGGTCAACAACAGACTATAGAAACGTCATCTGTAGGCAAAAAAATCAAGCTGACTCATCCTTTTACAGACATTCAAAAACACCCAGTCAAGTCCACAGAATTGTTGACAATAATCCGTTAGCGTACGTCAGTCTCCTGAAGACGGGCACGAGGAGGAAGAGATGACGGGTGTATCGGCAGTAACGCATTCATACACAACAAGAAAACTGACTGACTACCATCTGTTCTTCGGAAGGGTTTCAAACGCGTCTTTCTCACAAACTCGACCACAAAACAAACCAGAGGTGACCAATGACCGACAAATACACGTCTGACTATCAGATATCGGCGTCAAAATAGAACTAACCGATCACATCTGCATGTAAACAGATGCGTCACGCGAATGAACCGGCGTTTGTAAGTGTAAAGGATAAAAAGTGAAAGAAGCGCGCACGCAAACCAAACGAAACCATCTTAGTGCGTACGCCTGAGTGTGCACTTAATGCTAACTTATACTAATATCTTGCAGGGGTAGTTGACTGGGAGTTCAGTACTTCCAGGTGCGACTAAGACAGATAGATTGAAGAGGAGTAATTAGATAAAGAGCAGTTGGGTTAACAAAGTTGTAAGTCGCAGTACTGATTGCGTAGAACGGAGCAAGTGGTAAAGCAAGATTCCATACAACAAACCGCAGAGCTATGTTGACAACTGCAACATTGCTGTCTTTTGAATAAAAAAGAAAAAAATTGACAAAGGTATTACCAACAAAAAGTACTCTAACAGCAGCGTTTCGAAATTACACATTAAGACGTTGAGAAGACAGAGGTATGGGCCGATATATGTTTCGGATCACCTATAGTCAGGCGAATACAACTGGAAAGTGTGGTGACAGAGTATGATCGAGATATTGTCAGAAATTAAGAGGAACGAACAAAAAGTCAAGCTGTTGAAGATTATCTGATCAGTTTATCACGTCAAGCTCGTACGTTGACTGATCAACCAGATTAGCAATCGGCACGGTCGAGTTGAGATTAGAGTAGCTACAGTGTCTGAACAAACTGATTTAGTTGCAAAACACTGCGTCAACCAGACCGCTTTTAGTAGCTTCCGTAGTGCGAAATGTTCATATAGGGATGGCCTTTGGTGGCCTTCCCATCAAGCAACTATTCCAAAAGGCTCTATCGACATTCATTTGGTGTTCACTTTCGACAGAGCAAGGGTAACGTCGTTGGTCAAATGGCTAGTGAAATTTCCTGAATTCATCTCCAAAACGACTGCCCCGCTAAAATGGGGGTAACATCTTTAAATTCGTTGACCGTCAGGCAGAAGAATGTTTTTATTGGATTGAGGGTATTTATCTACGAACGTTAGATATAATCAGAAACAGTGTTTTTATCTGTGGTTACGTACCAGAAGTCGGATTTAGAATTGGAATACCGGAACTGAGACCAAATGAGCCCCTGACTCAATACACATTTGACATGTGGTTGTCGTTCAGCGGTGCGCAATACCGATAGAGAGATAGTGCGAAGATGGGAACATAATTCAGATCTGTATTAACCAATATCTTCACACAGTGCTCCAGTCAAAAATTGTCAGAAACAGCTAAGTAATCATCGCCTGTATGGAAATGCTATTTTCATTATGATTGGCCCGAATACCAACCAGTGCGGAGTACTAGATACGTGCATTCATGTCCGGCAATTTGTTAGGATTTCGAAGATCAAAGATCCATCTTGGATGTTACCCTACAGAGGTGAACTGATGGCATCCTCAGACGTAATACACAGTGACTGAAAACAGGAACAAATAAGCACAAACACTTTCACGGTTCTGCACCTCCGAAACAGAAGAGAACCCTAGTACGCAGTCTAACAGAATGAGTATACAAAATTTGTGTGGGCAATAGGCAAGACGACGGGGTTAAATAAGTAGAGAACGCTTCTCACGAGAATGATTTTCTAGAAGACACCGGCATTAAAAATATGATTAAGGCACAAAAAGGACAGGAGTGCATAAAACAAAAAGAAACATTTGTCTACCAAAGTGCCGGTTAAAGATGACAGTACAGCGGAGCGGGTAATTAACAGACAACCAAAACAATTTGTAGCACCTGAGCCTTGTGTTCAATTCACCACAACCCCCAGTTCACTCATCCTATACCAAAGACAGACCATCCTTTCACAACCCGCTGACGTGTATCTATTGATTCATGTGTTCCTGTAGAACAGATTACATTCATCGAACATTGACACAGCTCGCAAGAGGATCCTGGGAGTATGCTAGTTAGAATATGCTGAAAAATGACTGATCGACAGCGCCACCTATGCTCACTTGGTTGAAAGTGAACAAGTGAGTACTGATGAAGCCCTTCGAATGGTTGCTGTGCACCGGACAACCCGTCAAATACCTCCCTATGAGAACCTTTTGAATTGTTGACACTGTTGGAAGTAGGTCGACTGGCCTAGTATTATGTAACTAGAAGCGACTTGTTTGGATGTTGAATCTATCCTAGTTCCAGATTAACTGTATCGACGGCAAAACTGCGCGGATCAGTAAACGAACGGGCAAAACATAACGCACAAATCAAACTATCATTACAAAACTGATCACGCAGTTCGTTACTTTGTCCGATTGACTGCTTGGTCAATCTTTGACACCACTCGACATAATTATACAGACTCGAGTATTGATTATCGAGGACACGTTTTAGCCTACATTTCTCTTTTTTCAACTACTTTGACAGCCCAAGCCTCGAGCTTTCACACAATAGGAGGTTTATTATCTCATGTGGGCCAAAAACTGTTAGGCTGCTCATAAATAAACGGGCGCATTCAATGTGACCGAGATTCGTATACGGGATCAGTAGCCTGCGTCGTTAACTCACAGAGCCATCACGCGTTACAGATGACTATGTAATCACTACGGTCGATAATCAAAACCAAGTGAGTTTTCTAAGAAAACCTTACCTCCTGTGATTCCTGAGCAAGGTAACTAGAGGTAACCTCGTTCGGCAAAGACAAAGAACAGCAAGTGTCAGGAGATATCGTCAGTCCGGTAGCGTCTGATTGTAAGATGATGGACTAATAAAATTTCACTCGAACAGTATGAGAACAATAAATCCGGATTTTAGTCAACGTGTTACATGTTGTGTCACTCGTGTACGGCGGTGAATCGGGCTGCCATTTAAGAGTAAACACTGGGAGCACTCGGGACACAAGGCCACCACTCAAATGGGTGATGCCACAGACAGGCGACTGTGAGCATGCACCTGTCGACAAAAAGCGTCTTCGGTTCATCCTTCCTTAACCAAAAAGCAGCTACGTAAATGAAAACGGCTCCAGGTACGTACCACAACTGTAGCGCGGTCAATATGTGGAACCTGGCGTTGTCTGTAATCGACACACAAATCGCACAGACTTAACGATTGAGTTGCTAGACCAACGCTCGTGAGTTCCAAGAAGAATTAACAGAAAGAAAAAATCTGGTCAGATTATGTTATAAATTTTTCTTTACGGCCGACTACACAACGGGCGAAATAAGGGAACGACAAAGACCGATCGATTAAGCACCTATAAGTTATCTTTATCCGCAGGGGCTCTGAAAACATTGTAGGTTGGCTAAAATTAATTAATAAGATGATCACAATTCACACCAAACTATCATGAATCTATTCAACTGGCCGTGCTCCGCTTGACATGCAAAGTGTGATGATCAACGCAAGTTGAATGTGACAACAGAGTGAAGTGGAAGCAGCTGTAGTAATAAAAAAAAGACATTCACGAGTTCCGCCTTTACAACACTTGGCGGTTAGTAACACATAAGATACCGTCACATGTGGAATGCTGGACACCGTCAGGCAGTCAAAAATTATAGACAAAAAAAGCGTGTTTACATAGCCGAAATGTGAACCGGTGACCAGACAAGTAGTAGAGGGATTTGGTAATTTGCTGAGCAGTCTCGAACACAATACAGTGAGAATCACCAGTAAAAAAGATCAAAAGGTAACTTGATGTCGTTGAGTAAATCAACCTGAAAATTCACCGATCTGTCATATTGAGGAGACTGGTGGACAAACAATATCTCTAAGAATAAAGTTTAGTGGAAAAAATACGAGTCCATCTGCGAAGATTTTGAACAAGGATCACATCACGAGGTTAGCTGTGGGGTTCGGCTTGCAACCGAAACTATGACTACGCAAACGCACACGGCGACTTCTTATCACACGGGAGGATGCATTCCAGTAGACGTCCAAACGAAATCTAGCAGGTTGTAAAATACGAGTGTGTGCAGAATGCAACCAGACCACAATAAACTACATGGGAGCATGATCGATAGATATGCAATTTGTGGACAGTTGGCATGATCTGACCTAACGTCTCGAGGGTTTACACAACATGGATTGCAGGATCGGGCTGTTAGATTTTTTAACAGACACACAGATTGCTAGTACAGTGTCCAAAACTGAGGACAGGTTAGCCGTAAAGTTCCAATTAGTGGAGATGAGGAACGAACCAATCGAACTTATCAGCCAGTTAACCAAGAAACAGAGGAAGCCGAGCGATTGACACAAAGTTCACAAGTATCTCACTAGACAGGTGTTTTGGCTGTCTGAAGGATTAGCAGAAAATGAAGCTGTGAATCCAGATGGTAGATAAAAAGCCTGTCTTTATCACTGTATCATACAAGGGGGAAACTACCAGTGAAATTATCACCCGCTGAGTTTATAACGCAGTTGAGAGTGCCTATCCTGCAGCATGGATCACCTTATCGTTCAATACCTGTTCGGTACCGGTGCCACACCTCAAAGATGGCTTGCCCAGGTTTTCTTCGTCCTTTTGTGTTTATTCTCTAATCTGTTGTTATCAAGCTGGTTACGTTGGGAGAACCACAAAGCGGCTATCG
>LOND01000886.1:73111-84335 GCA_014220965.1 Paragonimus kellicotti | reverse complement strand
GATATCAACGACGATAGAAACGGCACGAGTTGCGTTTGCCAACCTGCGTCATCTTTGGCGTCGAAAAAACGTTCGATTGTTGCTGGAAGGAAGAGTGTATAATGCTTGTGTGCGTTCTCGTTTTGCTCTATGGTTCGGAGACATGGCCTGCTCGCAAGGAAGATATCAACAAGCTTGCTGTATTTGACCATCGTTGTCTCCGCCAGTTAGCCCACATTAAGTGGACTGATCGCGTGAGCAATACGGCAGTTCGCCGGCGCGTATTCCGGAAAGCTCGGGATGCGCGATCGATCGGTCAACTACTCACGTTGCACAGCCTGCGATGGTTAGGTCACGTACTCCGCATGCCAGCTGAGCGTTTACCATACCGGACATTATATACTGAGACCGCCAACAGTTGGGTGAAACCACGTGGCGGTCAAGCGACAACGTGGTCACGAAATATGAGAACCCTGACTGCTCCACTGAGTAAAGTGGGTAGGTGTCGCCTTGCCTGGATGGGGTCCTCGTGATCACTCAAACCGCTGGTTGGAGACGCTATCCGAGATGGCGGCGTGTCGCAGTCAATGGCGTACCTGCATTCATACCATTTCTAGTTCTTTTGCTTAGACTTCTATTAATTTTCAACCTTCTTAGTAACGTTTTCTTCTAGGATATTCCACGTCACTGTTGAGGTGAGCGGCAGCCCGAGCCACAGTACCTTTTGGTCAGGCTCATGGCTGATATGATGATAGCATTGATGTGTGTTCATTTTATATCCAATTAAACGCAACCACTACATATCAGTACTATTACAATACATGAGTGGACGTGACGTGAACAAGATTCTGAGGAGCAGAAGTTACTACATTTTCTTACTCAAAAAACGGTTACCAGATAAAATGACCAAATAAGGTTAAAACAAAATAAGGTTCAGATACATGACGGGAGGCTTAGATGATGTGCGAAATGTTCAAGAAAACGATTGTTGAGAACAAGGCGCCAGTCGTCAAGTGCAAAAAGCTTCCTGGGAAACAACACTACCAGATCAAAGCAGGGTTGGCGTTAATCATGAAGAAGCGAAATTTATTCACACAGCTTAATGAGAAACTTGAAGAAGAAAAAAGGTTTTCGACCAGTGTTCACTATCATGTGGTATACGGAGTCAAATACAAACTGGATACCAAGAGGTTTGTCAAAAGTAGACAGAAGCGAATGAATTAACAATGGATTGCGCCCGTAGCTGTGTGAATAGTGGCGGTGACCATTACTGTTGTGACCACAAAAGACGCTTGGTCTGCGAAGTTGTTTATTGCATGAAATCCCGTACAGGTTATGTTGAAAACATAGGACAACGAACGCGTACACTCATTTGCATGGCTGACGTGTATCCACACACATTGGCAGCAGTACATTGTCATTCGCCTTGGTGACACGTCCCCCATAGTGCGTACACACTATTCCAATAGTCACTTCTGGTCCATCGTCTTCCTGGCGTTGAGATCTGCCCTTTAGTTCCCGAATGTACGCACTATACTACTCACAAACGGAACTGCATGTCATATAACATCACCAATGAGCTACTTTGATTTGGGAAGCAAACTAAGAGGATAGCAAAAAAATAGACTAGTGTCTGACGAGAAGGGATATGAACATGCAGTTATACAGGACAGGGGAGGTAAACACACACTCCGACGTGAAATGTGCATGGGTGGGAGGCAACTCTAAGAGCCGGAGGCTTGTGCACACACCCAACGACCATGGAAAAATGCCAATAACACTGAAAACGTTGGAACGCCTGAACAATGTATCGGACTGAATGATTTATGTGATGAGAACAGTAATCAAACAATCGAAATTATTCAACCTCCACCACTTCTAACGCCAACCCGACATCAAACTTTGGTCGACTGTAAATGTGCACAACGCTTCAGGAAGCGTAATCTTTCAATATGACTGTGAATCTCCACTTGTTCGTGCGAATGATATCCGACTGCATAGTTGCCATATCGGTGTCTCCGTAGCATGGTACGTGTGCGTTAGGAGGAACGGACAATTGACAATACGGTTCGCCGGCGTGTTACCAGAAAATGCAAATCTAACGTGCCGATAGACATATTGCGGCACGAGCACATTTTGTGGATGCTAGCCCACCAGTCGCAATACCGTGTGCTTCTCATCCCATCTTGAAGCAGCAGTCTCGTGGACAATGTATGATGTGGATTCGAAATATTAACAAAACTAGCCATACCGTAACTAGCTCTGCCGCTGGAGCTNACGAGCAAACGTGATCAAGTCATACAGAAAAACCATCATGACCCTCAAGGGTGAATATTCAGTACAATTGCAACAAAAAGGGTGTGCAAATCCAGCAAAAAGTCAGCCAAAAACTTTTGCAAACGTGTCGCTGAGTAATACTAATAATGGTAAAAATATAACTACAAAAATACTAACAACCTGACCAATTTTGCTACTTTGATGTAGTGTCCAAGCATGTGCAGTGCATCAACTCGGAAAGCTACGCTGACTAGCACCTCGATCCTATTGGGTACAATCATGTAAGAGGAAAGCACGGCAGACGAATAGAAGTTACACTCATAGCGTTGTACGTCACATTACTAACAGACTGTGAGTACTTAGTTAGTGAGGTACCGTCGTATGATCACATAACAAAACTATTTTTACAAGTGCAGTACGACTGTCTTATGAAAAAAAAGAGGAAGGGAGTTGGTGAAGGTGTTCCCGAACAAAGAACACTGATCGTCTAACCGTTGACCATGATAATGACCGCCGATGAATGACATGATATAGCCAGAGAACTCTCGTTATAACTCAAAAAGTCTGATGCAGCTCCAAATACTGCGAGCAGCAACGATCAGAATCAAGTGCTAGTGCGTTACACACTAGGCTCATCAATCTTTTTGTTAACATGGGAGTCAGACTTTTGGTCTCCTATTACGTCGGCACATTAAACCCACGAAAAGTTGGATACGTAAAGAACAGGAAAGGCTACGATCTGGTCAAGGGTGCACTGATCACATTTTTACCCTGCGTCAAGTCTTGCAGCATAGACAATCTCACCGGTAGCCAACGGCAGGGTAGCTTCTCAGTCTGTTGCTCGTAAAAGTAACTGAGCCAGTCTTTTTCGAAAATTTGTTCCAATGAAGTAAGTGACGTAAGATCATCGGATGTCCACTCTGCAAACAGAGCGAGAGTTTACAGACAACCGTCTCGGATAATAATCAATTATGGTGGTGTTAGTCAGAAGTGACTGATCTAACCCGTTGTGTTCTATATTATTATGGACGACATTCTGGATCATGTGTTTGAGAAGTTCGATGAGTTTGATGTTCGGTATCTTCTTGGTAGTAATGTAACCGACATGAAGTATGTAGATGATACTGTCTTGGATGGTTCCATTGCAGACCATGTTGAGTGAGGTGGACGACCGGGCTGATGCATGAAATGCGCTTCGTACCAACAAAGTGCAAAGTGATGCTTCAGGACTGGGGCATTCAAATTCTTCTTTTGCGGGCAATCCGTTTGAGTCTGCGTAGAACTACCTCGTCGGCTTGTGCTAATGCTCGTAATATCACAGAGAATAACAAAGGTACACGCTACGTTTGACAATCTGCGTCATCTGTAGCGTCCTTAGGATATACAGTGCTTACACGTGCGTTCTGTTTTGTTCTACGGTTCGGAAACGTGGTCTGTTCGCAAGTAAGATTTAATCAAACTTCCTGTGCTTGCTCGCTTGTGTCTTCGCCAGTTGACTCACATCAAATGAAATGATCCCGTGAGCAACGTGACCATTCGTCAGTGTGTATTTCGGAACGTTCGGCATACGCGATCGACTGGTCAATCAATCACGTTACACAGTCTACGACGGCTGGGTCACGCACTGTGCACGTCAGCTGAACGTTTACGGCATTGAACATGATATACTGAGACCACCAGCTGCAGGGTAAAACCGTGTGGTGGTGGGGGGAAAAAACGAGAGCAGCAAGGTGCCACAGTCAATAGAGTGCTAGTGTCCACAATAGTTCTGGTTAACCCTACTTTATTCACTTTTATCTTTCTTGCCATTTTTTTTAAATATTCCACATTATTGTTGTAACGAACGACAGCCCGGCTACTTTCATGGACGACATGAGTGAGGTAATTAGTGCATAATGAGTTGAAGATTGCTCACATTTTGATTGCAACTTCACTCATTCCGACAGCCCTATGGTAAAGGGTTAGACACGAGTTTCGTTTCGGTTAGGGTTCATCAGTAGTGCATACTCATGTTAGCAGAGATTTAAACTGCAGCCACGTTCTCTTGAGGAAACCGTGTCGATCACTGTGCCATTGATTTTACACTAGGCAAGACTAAATTATCACATCAAGATGTTTTGTTACATTCGCTTTTGAATAATGTTCAAAATGCCGATCATCTCCAGAAGAGATACAGAAACTGTTATTTCAACTCCAATCGATGAGCCAGCGATCAGAACTTCTCAGTCAATCGAGCAATCTAGGAATTATCCATAATTCAATGTGACTGAGCGTTCGCCTATGATAATTCAACTGTGCTTAACGTGAGGTCAATAGCGCAGTAGTCAACACGGTTACCGCATAAAAGTATCACCACAGTTTTAGTCCCGGTCGTGGCAAGGATATACAGTACTGACGTGTTCAAACAAAAAAAGAAACTCGAGTATGGTTTCTTTTCGAAACGGGCTGACTGGAAAGTTTATGGGAATGCGATGGCTGAACTGTTCTTCAAAATGTTCAGCCCACCTATCAAGTCGACGCGATTGATTGGTGATAAGTGAACCATCTTTTTCACATATGGTCTCACTTACACGACTCGACGACCAGTACAACCACGGATCAGGGAAAAAAGCCTTCTACAATTTCCAGATAAAAAGGCCCTTTCCATCTCTCTTTCACATACTTGGGTAGCACTATCTCGTCAGCTTGTAATATTGCTGATGAGATATCAACGAGGATAGCAAAGGCACGAGTTGCCTTTGCAACCTGCGTCATCTGTGGCGTCGAAAAGACGTTCGATTGTCGCTGAAAGGAAGAGTATATAATGCTTGTGTGCGTTCTGTTTTGCTCTATGGTTCGGAGACGTGGCCTGTTCGCAAGGAAGATATCAACAAGCTTGCTGTATTTGACCATCGTTGTCTCCGCCAGTTAGCCCACATTAAGTGGACTGATCGCGTGAGCAATACGGCAGTTCGCCGGCGCGTATTCCGGAACGCTCGGGATGCGCGATCGATCGGTCAACTACTCACGTTGCACAGCCTGCGATGGTTAGGTCACGTACTCCGCATGCCAGCTGAGCGTTTACCGTACCGGGCATTATATACTGAGACCACCAACAGTTGGGTGAAACCACGTGGTGGTCAAGCGACAACGTGGTCACGAAATATGAGAACCCTGACTGCTCCACTGAGTAAAGTGGGTAGGTGTCGCCTGCCTGGATGGGGTCCTCGTGATCACTCAAACCGCTGGTTGGAGACGCTATCCGAGATGGCGGCGTGTCGCAGTCAATGGCGTACCTGCATCCATACCATTTCTAGTTCTTTTGCTTAGACTTCTATTAATTTTCAACCTTCTTAGTAACGTTTTCTTCTAGGATATTCCACGTCACTGTTGAGGTGAGCGGCAGCCCGAGCCACAGTACCTTTTGGTCAGGCTCATGGCTGATATGATGATGATGATGATGATGATGGTGTTCATTTTATATCAATAAACCAACCACTACATATCAGTACTATTACAATACATGAGTGGACGTGACGTGAACAAGATTCTGAGGAGCAGAAGTTACTACATTTTCTTACTCAAAAAACGGTTACCAGATAAAATGACCAAATAAGGTTAAAACAAAATAAGGTTCAGATACATGACGGGAGGCTTAGATGATGTGCGAAATGTTCAAGAAAACGATTGTTGAGAACAAGCGCCAGTCGTCAAGTGCAAAAAGCTTCCTGGGAAACAACACTACCAGATCAAAGCGGGGTTGGCGTTAATCATGAAGAAGCGAAACTTATTCACACAGCTTAATGAGAAACCTTTGTCATTCGCCTTTGGTGACATGTCTCCATAGTGCGTACACACTATTCCAATAGTCACTTCTGGTCCATCGTCTTCCTGGCATTGAGATCTGCCCTTTAGTTCCCGAATGTACGCACTATACTACTCACAAACGGAACTGCATGTCATATAACATCACCAATGAGCTACTTTGATTTGGGAAGCAAACTAAGAGGATAGCAAAAAAATAGACTAGTGTCTGACGAGAAGGGATATGAACATGCAGTTATACAGGACAGGGGAGGTAAACACACACTCCGACGTGAAATGTGCATGGGTGGGAGGCAACTCTAAGAGCCGGAGGCTTGTGCACACACCCAACGACCATGGAAAAATGCCAATAACACTGAAAACGTTGGAACGCCTGAACAATGTATCGGACTGAATGATTTATGTGATGAGAACAGTAATCAAACAATCGAAATTATTCAACCTCCACCACTTCTAACGCCAACCCGACATCAAACTTTGGTCGACTGTAAATGTGCACAACGCTTCAGGAAGCGTAATCTTTCAATATGACTGTGAATCTCCACTTGTTCGTGCGAATGATATCCGACTGCATAGTTGCCATATCGGTGTCTCCGTAGCATGGTACGTGTGCGTTAGGAGGAACGGACAATTGACAATACGGTTCGCCGGCGTGTTACCAGAAAATGCAAATCTAACGTGCCGATAGACATATTGCGGCACGAGCACATTTTGTGGATGCTAGCCCACCAGTCGCAATACCGTGTGCTTCTCATCCCATCTTGAAGCAGCAGTCTCGTGGACAATGTATGATGTGGATTCGAAATATTAACAAAACTAGCCATACCGTAACTAGCTCTGCCGCTGGAGCTCAAACAACGAACTAATGTGTAGGAAATGGCGTTCAAAGTGTTAAGCTTTGCGTTTCATCAAAATCAACTGTAATAATTGTTAGCTACTAGCTTCTATTAGGCACAGTGCTCAAAACGAACGCATAATCTTACGGATAGCATAAACATTTCACTAAATATTATCCTGTTATCCAGAAGGCAAACTTCGGTTGATGGAGGCTCAGCATTTCAATTTCCTTCTATTTTCTGCAGACAGTAAATCTGACAGTCGCACTTAACTGAACCACTGATTAATTTTTTGTAATTTTGTTTCCTGAGCCATGCGATGATAATGAAGATTAATTTTCATCAGTCTGAACGAAGATGACTACGTGAATTAGTTTGAATTGTGGATACCATCTAATTTGCACGTGCAACTCGGTTGTTTGTATGCAATTTGTAGACACTTGAGCTTGCAGAGCGGGATTCTCTTGAGTGAAGCCCCATTATTTCCTCACTCATTTACCGATAAAAGAGAGATGTTAATATGGTTGTAAAGAAATTAGACATCAGTATCAAGCAGTAATGTATGGTTGCTCATAATGATGCTGATTGGCTTGGTAGCATCGGACACTCTTGGGTCGCATGTTGGACACACTACAGTTTATAAGACACTGATATTAACAATAAATAAAAAATAACATCTGATGGAACACCCATGACGATAAGTTGAAGACACGCAACAACTAACAGAACAGTAGAATTGAGTGCGGCACGTTGATAACAATCAAAATGAATGTTGGGGTTTGGGGACTAAGAGTAGTATCAGATTTCACAATGCTCTAGAACGGTGCTGTACTATGAAGTCTATAACCATGCGCACAACTTTATTTGGCACGTCCGAAGTACTGTCTATGATTTTTACGAAGCTCAAAAACGCCAATCACGCCTACCATCATAGTCGACAGTAAAATACAGGGGTTAGTACTGATACAACCGTGAAAAAGTTGCAACCTAGAAAAAAGCCCGCAGCGATAGGAAGTAGTCAACAAAAACACCAAGTCCAAACTTAAACATTTATCACTATAGTGCCTACACTTTATGAGCAAACAAACAAGTTACAGATGACAGTCAGGCAGCATATTCAGGAATAGTTTCCTCACGAATGTCATCACATCGTTCCACTAGCCTGTCTTACTTCACAAGTAACGTGACGGTGAAGTTTCAGGTACCGAATGCAGTCGGTTGTCACCACCTCCAACGCGTCCACTCACCGACTGTGGGAATCAAAGGACCCGTAGTTCGGAAGACGAACGTGATCGACCATGGTTAAACTACTGAAAGTTGTCTGTTATTTTAATCTAATATTGATCCACTACACACATTTCCATGACGAGTGAATTAGCAAAAAATGGTCCGGTCACTGACTCACAAGACTCATGGAGCCAGCATGATTGGGGAAATGTCGTTTATCGTTTCGCGCCACTCACATATCAGTCCGACGGACATGCAGACGTACCAACTAACATAGCATGCGCTTGACGCTCCGACGCAAACTGGTTAGCCGAAAGAAAATAGCGACATAGTAGACGGAAAGAAAACATTCCAGTCACTCGTAAAGTGCGCGGAAAGGCTGAGAGAGAAAAAAGTCCATTCGGATGTGCTGACCGCAACAGGACAAGATAGTATCAAACCAACCTATACAATTGCGCCTGGTTTGTATGAAGCACAAAATAACAAGCGCATAACCCGCTTCAGAACATGAGCACGCAAGTATATATACATGTATAGATACATCACGTGCAAACAGGAATGGGGTCAATGAACACAGTTTATTAGCCGGTTATCAGGTGATTGAACGTAAATATTAAGACTAATACTGAATGAACATGAGGCATTAGTGACAGGATGCTAGAGAGTGAAAACGGGGAAAGTGGAGGTATATACATGATTCAATAGCCTCAGAACAGAAAGCTAACAGTTGCCTTGACTAAATCGGTCCCAATAGAGGGGGCTAATGTATAAATGTTGATAAAGTAACCAGGATAGACAGGTAAACATTGAATGTACGCAAGCAAATATACAACAATGTGACGGATCATGAAGTATCCGTCAAGTTATTCCAAACTTGAAGGTCGCCCTCAATCCAGTTGTTTCTAGTAAGCTTGGGAGCTGGTTCCTCTTCAAAAGAGTTCCAGAAAAATAGCCGAATTCAATAAAATCATTGGATTTTCAACTTGCAAACAGGGTGAGGGTTTATAGACAATTAGGTCGAATGTACATCCCTACCGGTAGTGTTCGATATCCTCTTTCCTGTCCGACCGTTATGAACGACATTTTCCAGGATGCGTTTGGTGACCCCAAGGTATGGAGTTTCTTCCCAACATTGGGATGACCGGCATGGAATAGGTGGACAATATTTTTCCGCTTAGCCCATCTATCAGAGACAAGCATACTATGCCCAATAAAGTGAATGACTGGGTTTATCTGTATAGAATGCACTTCGTACCTTCAAAACGCAAATTTCCGGTTAAAGACTACGGTATTTCCATTTCTAGATTTTTTAGTGCACGTAATCCGCTTGAGATTGGAGACTGTTTAACGCTTCTGGGTAACACCACTTCGTCAGATTGTGGTAATGTTGAGATACAGACGATAAGAGCAAAGCTATGTTATTTCTGCCAACCCGCGTCAGCTGTAACGTCCAAAAGACGATTGCTTGTCGTTAAAAAGAGGGTTATACATAATGCATGTGTGAGGTCCATTTTGCTCTATGATTGAGATTCGTACCACGTTATCAACGAACGTGTAAGCAGACTTGCAATGTTTGAACATTACTATCTCCGCCAACCAATCCACACCACATGAAACAGTCGGATGAACAAGTCCGGTGCGCATATGCAAAACCACTCACACATCGAGCTACCAGTCAAATATGTAAACCGCACTTGCTCTGTAGGCTCGCCACACCAGAAATTGTCTACCGACGGTTGAGTAAAGACATCAGTTGGTCAGCTAACAGCGTAGTTACAAAAAACGCAATTTCGTTGAGTACAATAGGCAGGTACCAGCTATCCGGCTGGGGACCTCATTACCACTGAAATCACTGGTTAGAAAAGCCAGCCGAAACGGTGGCGTGTCACAATTAATGTGATGCATAAACAACACTGTTTCCGTTTAATCTTATTTTACCCCGACTGATTAAAAATGTGGTTGTGTAACCTGATAACTTCACCACGAATGAACGTAAACTACCGGTTCAGTCAGCTGTAAAACACCGGTTATCAATTCAACATCCCGGTTTACACCAAGTTACCAGGAATTTACACTTCTTATGTTTTGTTGGGACGGTTGAGATTTTTATTATTATTGCAAACCAGCCCTGTGTGCAGAACCCATTTTTCACAAGTTCAACACATTCGTGAGCATGATAACGTAGCAATCGTGTCCTTCTTGCGTTCATAAGGTTGTTTTGTCACCCATCCTCCTTGTAGATATTTACTGATATTATTTTCAATTCCTACTGAAGATCGATATAAAACGACAACACTTACTAATCGCGATTCTATCACAATATTCTTTTGGCTTGTGGGAGAAACGGACTATTTTAATGTATTCAGAGGACCCTTAAGCGTTTGTTTTTGGAAATACCCACTATCGTTATCGGGCATCTGTTCATCCATATATTTCAATATTTCAAGGTGAGTAAAATAAATATCTTAGTCCTACAACTGTCAAGTCATTATGGTATGTTGTGCACGGGAGGCGTTTATAGAAAGAACAGGGAAGTCGCACGGACTTGATACAAACAACATAGTTAGTAGAGTGCTAGAATAATAAACATTGTGTCTCAAGTTAAATGCAATGAACGGGCGGTCGAAGTTACTAAAATAAGATGAAGAGCTTCGCTGACGGAAACCAAATGGGATAGACAACTTCAACTTTCACAGGAATTCTTAGTCACTGGGACCAAGGAACAGGCTGAACAAGACAGACCACGGTTGACTCTAAGAGGCGATAGGATATCCTGTACATTATTCGGGAGATGGAACAGGTTACACGTTTTTAACTGTTCACCAGCAGGTGCTTGATGCCATAGAAACCTACTCAAGTATTTTCTGTCATTTGAAAAAAGAGCGACTAGTTATGAACCAATACAAACTCTTGAACGATCGTCCATGGCTCTAAAACGCCGGATTGTGATTCCTTATGTATAACACAAATGGGCTATATGGTACTGCCGGGTTGTACAAATCTAGGCGGCAGTAGCGGTAATCGGCGAGTGAACCAGAAACCATGTGATCATCATCATCATCATCATCATCATCATCATCATCATCATCATCATCATCATC
>LOND01000886.1:33982-53298 GCA_014220965.1 Paragonimus kellicotti | reverse complement strand
CGATACATGTATCGTTATGGAAGTTCAGTATGGCTGCTGTTGTTGTGGTTGGTTGCGTGTGAGAATGTTAACACGAGGACGTTGAAGTGATTTTTTGCACTTATTTATCACTTTTTCATTCAGTTATAATTGTGTTTTCATTATTTAACTTTCATTTGTATATTATGTTGCGACTTTCGAGGCGATGTTTGAGAACCGTGAATTTCGCACCTTCTCACAGTTCCAGGAGTGCCTTCAGAGGTACATGGAGGAGGTGGGCGTTATTTACGTTCGTGGGACGAGCCGTAGGTCGAAAACGGTTCTGAAGTACGATAAGGTAAGGTTGCATGGTTCCTGAAAACCGTGCAGATTTATTATTGTTATATAACACATAAAAGGCATAGGAGTGCATGCAGGGGTGTGCGACGTGTCTAGTGGGTTAACTGTTAGTTAATTTAACAAATCAGTTCTCGCGACACATGTTGCAGATCACGCTTTCATGTGGTCCGACGTAATGACTGTCTGGTTGTGTGCTCTTTCCGAGCTAGAGCACAACCACCCTCTCAATCGTCTGCTATATGAGTCCCATCCTACGAATTGTGGACTCACCATCTGTACGATCTTCCACGAAGACGTTGAGCAACGCGTAGCGATCAACCAACGATCCCAAATAGTCAAAACAAGATTGGATCACAATGCTACGGTACTATTGAACAAATTATCAAAGTTAATAAATTAGACAACCTCAACAGTTTCGATCGACGGATCGTTTTCGGTAATAGAAATACAGTTTGCTGCCAAACAGGCTAAAGATGAACTATAATCACATAATGTGTCATTCATACCCAACAGAGTTCTCCTGAGCAGTCAACAAGTTCAAAACAATGGGGACGAGCCGAGCTCCAAAAAAGGTGATGCACGCACCACTCAAGCAAAGTACAATAACCGACAATTGGCTATTCGCACAATTATCAAAATTGACGCGATAAAACAAAACATTTAGGTCAAGGTCCAGTTAATGGCCAGAAACAGGAGGAGTATAATATACAGCGGTGAATATTTGGTGGGGGAATAGGGTTGGATCGGATTTTCACATGACTGAACTTCGAAAGTCGATACACCGTCAGTGAGTTGAACGAATGGAGGAGTCTGTTCCAATATAGTACATCAACTGCTGATATTAAGCAGTATGTAGCGGATGTTTACGGGAAGTTTATCACAACCGCTGACGTTGGAAACATCCGCCGCAAGTTGAAGCCTGCATTGTCAAGTGAGTTTGTTATGTAACAACGGTAACGGATCATCAGAGAACCTTGAGCAAGTTCTGTCGGTGATTAGTGCGATAGGTGTGGTGCGCACCATGCGGGATGAAGGCAACAGATATACGCATATCTGCTTTGCCAGCGAACGCAAATTGAACTATTCCGACGCTTCCCGCATGTTGTGAATGTGGATGCCACCCACGGGACAAACAGGCACAAGTATGTCATTAAACACTTCCTCATACCTTCGAAGCTGGAAGTTATATCAGTTCCTCGTAACAGATGGTATGGGACACGGCCGACCCGTGATGTACGGGTACGTTCGTAGTGAGAAGTATGTTTCACTACGTAGGCTGTTCGAAATTTTTCGAGAAATGATGGGTGAGCACATTGTGGTGAAGACGTTTGTCATGGATAAAATGGCTGCGCAAATGAGAGCAGCCCATGTGGTGTTCGGCTGCGACATAATGTTGTGTTACTTTCATGTACGCGATGCCGTACGTAAGCACGTAAGTGGGTAACATTTGTTTGTCATGTTCGTTAACAGACGAACTCTTTCCGCAGTCGTTATCTCTTCCACCGAATGGCTACGGTAGACAATGAGGAACAGTAAGTTGCACCTTTACACCGTATACCGTAGGTTCAAACGTGACTTACATATCATCCGCCGAACCGATAAGAAGTTTCTGAATTATTTGTTGTCATTGGCTGTACATCAAGCCCAAGTGGACCATTCATGCGCAAGCGATGTTGTCCACTCCCGGCAATCGTACGAATAATAGGCTGGAGAATGCAAACGGACGGTTGAAGAAGAGGACGCACCCAAGAGATTTCCTAGCCGTTGCCATTCAAAAATATGGATCCACAGCGAGTGGCTGATGCGGGAGTACGAAATACAAACGACGTACGGATGCGACCGTCGTGAAGTTGTCGATGTAGACTGGTACGTCAAAAACATTCTTCACAGAATGACCACGTTCGCAAGTCATCTTGTTCAAAAACATCTGAACGGACGGACTCCACGACTCCATTTTGAAACAGTATCTGAGTGCGAGGTGAGCGATTCTCTAGTAATCGCCTTCAACATTGCAGCTTCGTGTGCAACATGATGGCGACGCTTTCGTCGTGGATAGCGTGCAGGGCACATGTGAGTGTACTTTTTACCGTTCGATGTGGCTTCCTTGCATTCACATTCTGTCAGTGTTTCGGAAACACTTCTACCCTACGGTAAGGCGTTTTGTAGTTTTCATTTCCGTTTACAAAGGTCGAGTCCCCATTCATGAGCGGTGGCTGGCGGAGTACAATCTGCCAATTCGACGGTTGGTGGGCCCGCAGCTTCGGCCTTTTGCTGCAGCCATCTTCGACCGTCACTATAAAGCCTCACTCGTTAGCTAAGAGAGTTGCATGGAACTGTGGTAAACTTTCAAGCGAGAAGTGCTTCACGATGTCGCTCGTTCAGCAGGTGACCTCGTCGCATTCCAGTGTACGTCATGGTTCCATGAAAAATATGCTTGCCAAATATATCTAAGAGAATACCACTGACTTGTCCAGCTTTTGCACACAATCTTACGTTTCAAAATGTTCTATGACGTATCTTACGTTCGCAGCTTTATAAAAAGCGTAGTCCTCATGATCCAACAACGGTTCAATCGTCGGAAGTATAATCACGTTTTCCTGCCTAATTACATTCAGATTTAAATAAAAGCATGTGTTTCCACGTCTATGACATCGATTTTCATTATATTCCACCATTAATTTTCCTAAATAACGTAAAATGCAACTTTTTGTTATTTTCAATTAATCCCTATGCCATTAAACTACCGCACACTCCTTGCTTACGTCTTCGGAAGATTAAAACAAAGAGATTTTCCAGTAACAGATTTCACAATTTCAGGAACTGCAACATGAGGCAAAATTATAAAAACTTCGAGAACTTGAAAAAATTTTCTGCCACAAAGATCACACCGATTACACGCGGCTGGGTTAATACCTAAAAATCCGGGGGAATTGTATACAAAGGAGACGAAGGAAAAACTCTGGCGTCAGAAACATCGGGAACAGTTTTTCAACCAATTCGGCAACCGCGCTGCACTGGTGATGCTCCCTTCCACACCCGCATATACATCCCAGTTGGTTTTTCGCATACACTTTCCGGTAACATTTGAAAATCATTCTGGTGCTTCATTGTACTATCCGGCTTCGACTGTCAGTTGGGCGGCGCAGCTTACCGTCCCCCCAACCCCATTCTAGGTGTGATGAAGAACCTCTGTCCGAAGGCACGTTTATCGTCGTTCTACAACACATATCTTAATATTGAACAGCCTCGGCCCGCCGCAAGTCGACTTCTAGTATTGTCGCTATGATGACTCGCTTGGCGCAATGCCTAAAACGTTTTTAGCTGCAGTTGGTGCCGCTGGTTTTGTTAAACATGTGACTGATCATACAAGATGGCCTAAAGGTCATCCTCAATTTGGTCAGGTAATCTGCACTAGTATGGAATTGGTTGTAGATTGTATACTGTTGTTTGTTGCTTTCAGCATAAGTGATCACATCACAAAAGCCTTTCAATTTATTGTACGTTCCCACCCCGTTTTCTAAACCAACGTTGCTCGTATACTCTTCCGCAGAATTAGGGTGATTGTGATTGGTGCACTGTCTGTTGATGAACCGTGTGATCAGCACAATTTGACATCGTCCGTTGGCGATATGTGTAACCACTTCACTGAAAACATCTACGAAACCGAAACTTTTGCGATATCGTTTTCCTTTCCTATCTGCTGTAAATCACGACAACACTGGTGGTCGAGGAGTCAAACATTAGTCCTTTAAAATGTCTACAGTGGGCACGGTCCAGAAATTCAAGGGCCTTAATCGACCACCGACTCCATGCGAGGCTCCGAAATCGAAACACCAAACCAGCCCGAGAAAATCGACTGTTTCCAGCAACTATTGAGCCGGCGTCCTGCCGAGGATTACCACAGCGTGAACAATTTTTTCTCAAACAGCTGCAAACATAAAGCTGGCGTGACTCAGCTCATCGGCCCACAAGGGCTCACATGTTTCACTGGTGAAGGCTCTGAAATCCGCGATGATTTCTCCAACACTGTCTGAAAACAGTATGCTCAGTTATTGTGAAGCATATGCTGTTGGCCTTCCTGCCGGGATTTCTAAGTATGATGCCACGAGGAAAATTATACCTGCCTTTCTCCTTTAGTCTTTGTTATATGGGCTGCGCAGTTTTTGCATCCCGCTAAGCCCATTCGTCACAGAGTCCGTTCATTTAGGAACGTTTCTCAAAGGCCGGAGGTCGGGTAAGCTTACTCCGTCTGTAAAGGTGTTTAATACACTCGGCCTTAAACAACCTTCCAACCGCCCCTTCATTTTGTGCGTCGAAAGTCCCGATTGCTTTAATGTACCACCCGCCGTCTAACTGTCTGCCATCACGAACATCAGCCGCGATGAGCAAAGTGGGGAG
Organism: Paragonimus kellicotti; assembly: GCA_014220965.1. Taxonomy (NCBI): domain Eukaryota; kingdom Metazoa; phylum Platyhelminthes; class Trematoda; order Plagiorchiida; family Troglotrematidae; genus Paragonimus; species Paragonimus kellicotti. Next base: position 48,582 of record LOND01000886.1, on the reverse strand, counting down.
CTTATCGGCCACTCATGCACTACCACTTAGCCGTTAACTCTGAGCCAGTTGACCACCTGTGCTAATAATGTAGAAGTGGTGGACTCTGTATATCTCGTCTTTGTTGAGGCCATTAAAAGTATGAACATTCTTTTCTAATTAACAGGCTGTACCGCCGCAATGATACAGACTGTCTTCTCTGCCGACTAAGAATTAATCTAACAAGCTGTTACTTTCGTGTGTGTGTGTGTGTGTGAGTTCATCCTCACTCGCTAAACTCAGCTCAAATGAAGCTCAGCCGAGCTTCCCTCCTAGGGTCACCGCTTTTTTCCATGTTCCACAATGACCAGCAACGTGATGTACTTCCCACAATGCACTAGCAGAGGTCACAAAAACCTGTTAGGTTTTACGCATCAACACCGACAACGTTACTTTTCAGGCCAGTGTTGGCGTCCCTAACCATTCATCCAAAAACAAACCTCGTTTTACCCGATCTCACCTCGAGCGAGGAATTCAAGTCTGGCCTCCTTACCTGTTAAATGAAAAGCGTGTTTCAGAAACCACCCATAGCCGTGCCAAAAATGAACCTGGGGACCTAAACTTGAAATGCCAATTCGAACGGCTTCTTGAACCAAACCTTTTCCTCACTGATTGCCGTAAACATTTAGCCATAGTAGCACAAAATGCGAACACCACTGTAGCGGCCTACTCAACCAAATAATTAGAAAGAACCAAAAGTATGATAACGTTTGTGAAGAACGGTGGTTGGAGCGAACGGGTGTGGGAGTATACTTACAAATAAAACGAAATAGGTACGGATGAAAACTAGAACAACTCAATGACAGCTTGGAGTCCGTTGAGTTGAAAAGGTCATTACACACAAGAAAACAGATTCACAGGTAAGGTTCCGGCGACGTCCGATAAATAATTCCACAGGCCGCTTAGCGGGGTAAAGCGTTGAACGTTTGTGGGTCAGTAGATACACGGAGGTGAAGATACTTCCTCGTGCAGTTAATTCGCCAGTCAAACATCCAACCAAGGTGACTGCACAGAGACGGCGCTCGGAAAATCCTGCTTATTGTTGTGATCAGTCAAACTGAAAACTGATGATGTTTTCAAACAAACATACAAATGAATGCAACAAAGTGATGTATACAAAAAACACGAATGTAACCATGAACTGTGAACACTTCATCATTCAGGACTCGGTTGAGCTTACGCAGTTTTACCCCCACTCCTTCAGTCAACGACCAGTTTACAAGAACTTAGTCCAAATCAGACTTCTTCACGTGGAAAATATGTCCGACGGTTGAATACTACAATATACCCTGCATTATCGGAATGTGAAATAACGGATTTGTCTGTCTTGTTGAGGTGTTTTCAAAATTCCCACTATCAATTTAATTTCCCGTTAGGCGCTTCTATAATGCGTTTATATTTTTGTTTCTCAGCTTAACAGTTTCGTAAAGTGATACGCAATAATGCTCACAAAGATATTTGTCCGTTTTATTCATTACTTAAAGGTTGCAGTCACCGGACATTTAATCGTCGAGCGTACAAGTCTAAGGACATGATGATTATTCCATACAAAGCGGTGGGATTCAGTTTCATTTCATGAAATACTTCAGGAGATACAGTTAAGTTGTAGCTGCTTCCCTTTTAAGAAAGGTGGTTCGAATGAGGTTATTAAACGATACCTCAAAATGTTGCATTTTACTTAATCTCATACAGCAGCAATTAAGTTAACTTAAATGACATCTTCATGGATGTTTATTCGTTCGCGCATTTGGCGGCAAGCGCTTATGCCTATAAAATGACGTTAGCAATAATCACATGTTCTTGGTCTGCGGGCGCAAAATATTACGCAAGGCGTTTGAGGCACTCACGTGTCCACGGGCCCAAAATAAACGTGTATCAACCACAACAGTATGACAGCGATTTACAACGGATAATTTGCGTGATGTATTCCGTTATGTTCACTTGTAGTTCACTCTCCTGAGTATGTACTTCTCCGAAGGTTTGAAGACTATTTTTAACCGTCACGTGCATTATGTGACATTAGTATGTCCCTTAGAGCTGTCTTTGAATATATTGTAGTCAACAAGTGGATACGCGCACAAGCCTCCTCCAGTAGCAATATGAAATGCTCTCTCAAAAAGCAATATACCCTTTGCCCTAACGGACATCAAATCAAAACAGCGCGGTTGAGCAGGGAACCACATGGTACGCTTCCGGCAGTATTCAAAAATGAAAAACAAAAGGTTAGTTTCAGCCTAATCTGTTGCCAACGTCAACAATAGTAAGAAATGAAAAGCTGAATAGAGGCTACACTCTAGTCGGTGCACCAAACCAAAGTGCATAAAACCATGCGGGACTTTTCCCAAAACTCGAAAAGACGAACGTGAAACGACGTAGAGGATTGGCACAACAGATGCAATTGGTTGCATGACCGATTGAAGTGGCACCGTTTTCATGTCAGGCCTTTTATCGGAAGCATAAGAAGAAAAATGATTACGAAACAGACAGACGAAAGTGCACGACTGTAGCCGGAATGCTTAGAGAAGCTACACGATCGTTGGTCACTATCAACGTCTCCAAAGGAAAGGTGGTTGTAGGCAACCGGCAGTAAAGTGGCCAGAGGCCTCGGCTCGCGGGCCACTCTCTTGTGGTTTCGTTAACGGCGTTCTCAATGCAGCGAATACACATCCAAGCAACCTAAGTTCGCACGCTTTCTGTCCTCACATCATTAAACCGGTCAAGATTGAAGCTAATCAGATGTGTGGAGTGTGTGGGCTGTCGGGTTCGGTGTGTAGGTTGGTGGACGTCTCGGTATGGCTAGGGAGGTTTTGTACTTCCATGGTTGTCCGATTATTGCATATATAACTGTCGACAATGGTCTACGTTCACATGGAGGCGTTAACCGAAGGTAACGACGTTGGTGGTGATGCATGATGGAGCCTAATGAACGCGTGCATGTAGGACATGGAGCAAAGGGATAGTGGGTTTTCCCGAATCGGTTTACCGGGTGTCTTACTCCAGGACAATGTCGCCAAGGTCTGTCAATTGCGAGTCAGCATGTACTCGACATTGGTGATATCAACGCACCTCTTTCTGACATGCTGAGCTTCTATGGAGTGATAATCAAGATAGATACGGGGTGCGGGGCGTCAAAATACAATCAGAATATGGCGCACCTCATAGTCCAGGGGGGAAGATCTGAGTGAACTTTGTTGAAGAGTATTCTGAAAAGTTCTTCGGAAGTTGCGTGAACGTACTCGAGCGGTCCGCAGTGTCGAAAATGTAAACAGACATGCAGACAATGAACAGCAAGAAGTAAATATGGAACCTATCAGGAACAGAAGTGGAATGTACGCAAAATGGTGAGAGATTTCCTGTCTTCAATATGGTTCCTAGTATCTTTGGTCATTTTAGAAGAGATAAAATTTGTATTATGGTGAGGAAGGTGGCGTTCCAGTGGATGTACAGTTGCTGCTAAAATCAGAAGTAAAATTCCAAAAGCTGACTAATGCGGCAAATCCTGTGTGCTGAAAGTGTCGAAAAGTCGTTACCTTACAAAAGAAAACCAATAGCAGAACTTGAGGCACAAAGTGAATATCGGTTTGTTGAATTTTTATGGGTTATTCGATAGACGAAATGCAAAAATGAAGTGGAGGATTACAGTCCATACCGACACCTCGGCTTTCCTATTGGTCGGCAAGACTTCGCTCCGCTGTGCTTGTAGCTCGTTTGTTTTGCTACATGACGCACTTAAACAACCCGTTTTACTCCTGTGCCCATTATTACAAAATCTGACGCCACCGCAGCGTGACCTCCTGACTGGTCGCTGAGCTGACATGCCAGCTCTGCTGGCGTTGTCGACACTGATTGGCCGTAGCCTTCTGCGAATCACCCGGTTGACCTTCGTATCGATGCGTTTGTCCAATTCAATCCCTTTACGGAAGGCACATAGATAAATTCGGTAGAGGGATGCGTCCGAACGTCAACAAAAATTGGTGAGGTCCGAAACAATTCGTTTTGTGAAGATAGTGTCAACAACACCAATGGTCGCAAGATGAAGCATATAACATAAGTTGGTGCCAAGGTTTTGTCCGTATAACCGATTGGAGAGCAATGCTCTTGGTTCGGAAAAGACCGCAGTTTGCACGAACGATGTGAGTGTTCTCTTGCAAAAGTACGTAAACCACCTCGCGTGACTTCGCATAGTGCTCAGTGTGATGATTTAACTGCCAGCGAGTAATAGAGATGGAAGTGTATTGGGCGTCACTGAATGAACAGAAGTGACTGTACAGTTGAACGTTGATGCTGGCCCTGTGGCTCTCGCGACACCAGCGTTGGGCAGTGCCCACTAACTTTCAGAGAGAACTCCAGCTGGAGCATGCCAGGGTAGAAGCTGTACTTATGAAGACGGGCGACAGACATTGGTCCTGGTTCGGACCCGTATTCTGAATGTGCAGTAGCGGAAAGTGGATGAGGGTTGCATCGATATGTCCACATAATTGACTACTAGAAGTCTAGGATGAGTGGTGGAACGTTGTACCTCGCGTGTTACTTAGCGGTGCCTGATGAAGTGGTAAGGACAACTTGTGAAGTACTGACCTCTTCTTGGTTGTCTCATGAAATATGCATGATGTCTGTGTAAGAAACCGAATGTCTTAATAAGGATAAGTTGGCCTAACCCCACGCCTGATGAGCATGGATATATACCTATGAAAAGTTACAAATGAGCCCGTAAGTATTTCATATACGTATATATCTATGATGTGCATATTCACAAACATATATCTGCAACTAAGTGCAACTACATGAAAACGTGCATGAATAACCACGCTACAGGTACATTTCAATAGATCACGTGCTTGTCATTCTAGAAGAAGCTGCTGGTTACCCACATATCACGAAGTGCTATGACAACTACTCACCAGCGTTATACACCTTTTACCAAACATGAAACTATTGATATCACATAGTCCCTGTCGAAGAACTACACATTACATTATTTGTCATGTTGCCCCTTTAACAAGTGAGCATGCGTCTTTCTTTCACGCCCACAACCATTCGTTATGCGAGGAAAACTTCTGCACAACCCCCTGTTGACCGAACGATCCGCGATACATTCAACTTTCGGGCGTTTTCGAACAGTCGACGAAGTGCTGTGCTAGAGTCTGTCCAATTGTTCGCCAGATTTCGGAATGTCCTGTCCTCACTCATCCAAGCCGATTTATTTCAACATTTTCCCGATGCTGTTTATATCAAGCAATAACAAAATCCTTCAGAACTGCATTCGGACGTACTCCCCATCGTGGCCTTGAACTATTTGAATCATCAGCTGATACATAACCTTGTAAAAGGTAGGTCAGTGTAACGTCATGTATTTTGGGCCAATTCTGTTAAACGAACGGGCCGTCTTCTTTCTTGGTGCGTGAATCAAACTTTTGTGGACTGCAATCCTTGTCCCTTTGATTACGCTTCTTTGCCGACAGATTTCATGTTTGCCGTGTTGTACAATTATTTATTTTGTGTCACCTGCAACCATTTGAAATGATCGCGCTCATCCGGGCTTGACTCTCAGAGATGCGTCGAGAAATATATATATATTTATCTATCAAACTACCGAAATACTGTTATCTTAAAGCATAGGGCTTACTAAATTGAAGTTGACTTTGAGTGATAATACAGCCGTCAGTGAAGCTGCAGTATCCACACCAGCATACCAACTGTGAGGTAAATAGAAGTAAACCTATAATCCAAGGATGACGACCCAAACACTTGGAATGTTAGTGATCCCAGTGCACTGCGAATTGATGCTGATGCGATGAAGAGCTGATTGGAAGTGTGGAATCTCGACCTAAACGACGGTAAGTGTGCATGCATGTCATTCGGCAAAACACTGGCAAAGGACAGCAACAAAGACATCACGAAATCCTATCTGAAGAGGGATTTCGGCATCTGGAAGTCGTCGCTCTTACGCGTTGTGTATCATCAAGAAATGCCGGTGAAAAGGGATTTGCTCCTCCTGAGACCAGTGTTCGCATTTTCTTTTTCAAAAACGAAGAAGCGATTCAGAAATTTTCCGAGTCCACATACGAGACCGCTACTTGAGTATGATAATCACGTCGTGTATACCAGCTTGAACAAAGGCACACTCTTTTTTGAAGGTGTCCAGCGCGTGGCAATCAAATCTGCTAGGGGATTGCAGTAGACGTGGGTATGCGTGAGACCTTCGCCCACTAACAATGTGAACGACTTTCATGGAGAGCAATCGAAACGTATTCCTGACAGATGTCATACTGAAATAACGCAGTAGGGTTTGGACAACAAACCGTAGATTTCCAAAAGTGTTTGGAAATTCGATAAGCAGTTAGCTCTAGCCTAATCTGGGACCAACGGCAGCAACCAAGAGAAGAAAGAAAAGAAGCGCGAGGTGGGCTACCGCCCACTCGGCGGCACTCGAAAGCGCGCCAAGCGAAAAGTGCGTGGAACCTTCGAGTGCGTTAAACAACGCTCGAAAAGGTTCGGGCTAAACGACCTTGAAGAATGGAATAGTGGATGAGTCGTTAGGAAAGTGGCAAGCATTCGCTGCGTGCAATTAGTTGCACGACTGAAGAAAGTGGCACTGAGTTCATATCAGGCCTCCTATAGCAGGCGTACACAGAATCATGCGTACAGAACAAACAAGCGGGAAAACATGGTTGCAGCCGGGATCCTTAGAGAAGCCAAAGGTCGTTGGTCACTACGGGATTAAGCATGAAATTCTTGACCTGCGTCCACTTGAATACAGGTGACTCAGCAGTGATTCAATTCTCACTCACCTGTTTTCCATCACGGGTCTCGTATAACAGTTTTTCTTAGCGGATGAAATAGCCTCACGGGGACATTTCAGGAAGCTCCACAACCATCGTCCCGCAATCTTCTACAGGCAGCAGTTCTTTTTTACAAGGCTACTAACCACGGAAACAGTCTTTGATCTGAGGTCCTTAGCTGCGCTTCTAGAGGCTGTTTTAAAGCGCTGTCAGATTCTCAGTTACTTGAAACATATTTAGACTTGCAATTTCACTCTCTTTCCGGTACTTGCTGTGGTCTGCCTAGTTTTGCTAAATTTTGTTGACTAACTATGCTCCACTTTTGTACAATAGCGCCTTTCCATCAATTCTGCACGTTGCGTAAACTGAATGAATTGACATCCACGAGGACTCACGAGGATTGACGGACGCGAAAACCTGCGTTTTAAAGTGTTGCATGCTCTGTATGACGGCTGATGACTTGATTAAAGATAGTAGATGGCTCGTGTTCAGTCAGTGAGGACTATCGATTTTGTGCTGCGCTAAACAAAAAACAAGGTTCGTACTAGCAGCTCCAAATTGGACAGAAGTGAATCATAGATTCTCATGTGCTCTCGATGTGGTTTTATCCCATAAAGGAAGGAAAGAAAGAGAAGAAAGATGGATAGGAGAAATTTCCGTCGACGATGAAACAACCATTGAGGTATCCCAGACGTAAATCATATTTTAGGCTTGTAAGAGGAAGGAACCGAGCATACGGCGGGCATTCAACAAACGGACAGGCAACCAGTAGACAAGCGACAATCAAACTGGGGGTTAGCCAACTATTCTAACTTACCGGTCAAATCCAAGCACTCACTAAAAGCGACAGTTAGAGCCCCAAATTTGCACGTGAGGAATACTTTTTGCAGTGCTCATCCAGCCTGCGTTTAAATGACTGAGTACTAGCAGCTTACACTATCGTCTCCGACAGCGAGTTCCGTTGGCAACAAACAAGCACAGGAGATCAATGATGCCTGTGCAAAAGGCGTGGGTGTTGCCGTTTTAACTTCAATCGGTGGGCACGGACGTTGTGCGTGGGGGCAATTGTGAGCGTGGGCGGATTTGGGTGAAACCCATTGTGGAGGATCTTTCGGAGATATGTCATGTCCCCGCGGGCTCGCCGGTATGCAGGCATAACTAGATCCAGTATACAGGGTCCATCCCAGTAGAAAATTTTTAGACAGCCAGTGAACGATTTGTGTAGTTCTACGTTGACCCACTTCTAGCTTCAATATCCTGCCTCAAAAAGAAGTACAGGCGTGGATGTTTGCTTCTAGATGGGGACCGGCATAAGTGGCAGACTGCTCCGAAATTCGTCGTAATGACCTGGCCTAGTAGGCGGCTCAGCAGGTTCGTTCTATAAATGGCCTTCCGGGCGAGCGTGCTACAGTTAGCAGATTGCGAAGGATCACTAGTGATGACGGTCCCTTGCTCACAAGCTTTAGTCACTACCTGCAGCTTAATACCACCCGAAAAACTACTTGTATCCACCAGATTACCAATATTTCAGGCCTCGAATTTAACGGCGTTGATTGGCACAGTATTTTGGGCAGCCCACCGCGACAAATTATCTCAACCACTTTGTAATGCCTGTTTGTCTTGCGAGGTATGAACAGCACTGACAATTTTGGTATGATCCACATGCATCAGTAGTTTGGAACCCACTAACTCTGGCGCTTCGTTCGAGAATAGTGCAAACAGATGAGATCCAAGAATGGAACCTTGGGAGACCACGCCGAAAGTTGTCATTTTTTATCAGAACTGGGGAGAACGACTTCGCAAGTGATCGTGAATCCACTCAATCAGTCCGTTCGCAGAACTTAATGCTCTAAGTCGGTTTACTAAAATATCATGATTCATGCTACCGAGTATCTTTGTGAAGTCTTGGAAAAATGCAATTGTGAACATGACGGCGTCCATTACAATCGTCCATCAGTTCATTGCTTCCATGAGATCTGTTTGGCGCAAACTAGTTTCATGGAAACCGTATTGAGCCATATGCAGATGTCCCATAATATTCAGAAATTCCCGTATAACGTCGACAATCGGTCTTTCCTTGACTTTGGAAATTATTGAAAGCAACGTCACTGAGGGATAGTTTTGAGGAGCTAAACGGTCTCACAATCAAGGTATTGGAGATACTGCGTACATTTTCCACTAATTGGGAACTCCGTAAATTCAGCGATAACTCAAAGGACGTGAATGATGGTTGTTACAGAACGCTCGTACATTCTTCCAGCATTACTGGTGCGGTTTTGTCGAAGCCCGGAGACTTCCCCTGTCTTTAGATTCGACAACTTTACTATCACGTGCTCAGCGTTAAAGCACATGGGAACAAGCCAGTGTTCGACATACACTGTTGAGAAGGTACCGTGCGGTTCGCTAGGTTTTGCCTGTCGCCCACAAAAGAATTCTCTGCCGCTTTTATAGGGGAGTTGGCCGTCTAGTATACGAATATGTGAAACTCCTGGCTTGGTGTGAGTCATACAAGATACATGGTGATAAAACCTGCAGGGTTGTTCACCACTTTATTAAGTAGCGGTCATTGGAATTCCCCTGCGTCTTGCTTAAGTTGATCGTCCTTGGTGTTTCGAATGCGCAGATATACTTAATGATCGTCGGGACTGCGTGAGCCGACATCGGTTCACGCGGCTCCTTCCCTCTTAAGTATTTTGACAGTCTCATTACGTATAAGTGGTTTTGACTTAGTTTTGGTGAGGAGCTGGGAACATTTCTGTACACTGCTCCATCCGGCACACCCTTGACCTCGTCTCAGTGCTCGTCTGTTGAGATACAGCCTAACGATCAAGAAATGGAATTCAGGAAATCTATCATAAATGCAAAGTTTGCCCTGCGATATTGCCACCGAATGACGCCTTCAGGTTAGTGAAAATCCACCAAGTGAATGAACTGGAATTGAACTACACCACGGTCGCCAGGTCTATAGGGTGCGGAAACCGTCAGATGACTGGTCATAACGGGTTCATTTGTCGAAATCCGTCCAACTGGTAGGGTACGCCGCTGTAACGCAATCTGATTGACTGGCTCACGTGCTCATACAACAAAATTGGAGGGCTATATCATAGAATGAGATGGACATAATTCCAGGCCACGTATTGCAGTCCACAATAGTAAATGAGACATCTGAAAGATTAAAATCGCCCACCAGAGAGAACGGCATTCAAACTTCGTGATTGAAAGCCTCTAGTATATGTGTATTTGTGTCATTAAAGCAGTTTGGTGAACGGTAGATAACGGCCACTAGACAATCTTGTTTCTTTGAAGGTCGAACTTTGGCCCATACTACGTCACGCACCCTATCCAAGAAGCTGTGTAGTCTAATACCCTTAAGGTGGCGAACAACATAGAGAACATTATCCTTACCAGTGTTTCCTTCGTGATCTACTAGCAGGAATGGTACTCCCGGAATTTCAATTTCACTATCAACGGTGGCTTCGTGCAACCGTGTTTCGGTAATTCCAATCACCGTATTCTTATTATCTGTACAAACTTGATGCAGTTTGGAGAGATTGCTTTGCAGGCTTTTCGTGTTCGTCTGAAGATTGAATTACCATCGGGCTGTCAGACGGTAGGTCTGAGAGAGTGATACCGACGCCAGTTAACCGTGGGTAGTTTAGGTGCAGGGTGATGCACATTTGACTGTTTTAGAAGGTCCTACAATGGGAGAATGCACGATGTTTATCAGGTTCTTCTATTCTGCGAGATCCACTGGGGCTAGCACATGAAGGTTGTTTGACACCTACTCCTGGTTGGTTACCATTAGCTTGACCGGTGCAATATCGTCCAGCGTCAATTGGGACTCCCGTTACGGGATAGTTTTATGCCGGAACAGTACCTCTCTCAGTTTGTAGTCGGCATCAATGTAAGTGTAGGTCAGCTGGTAGTGGTCTTCCAACAGAGAACCACCTCTCCAATGCCCTATCCAACATGCTTTCGGACAATAGGATAACCCTCCAAAACTTGGGTGTGGGTATATGGACTAACCAGGGAGGGTGGAGTAAAAAGCGTATATCACGAGCTTCAACGTCTTTGAAGTTTACTTTCAAAATAATAAATTGCCGTGGGGAAAACTGTCCGCCAAATTGTTGAGTTGGTTCTCCCCAGGAGACTCTGGCATCGGCAGTCGACGTTAACTCATCATACCCTTGCATCCCGGATACTGGCAATTTGGAATATTGTGATGGTCATCCCGAATACCGGTGAACACTTTCTGTGAGCCGGATTCTTTGAATACTGTAACTTGCTTGAATCCTGTAAATATCTGTTCCAGTCGTTGATTTTTTCACCAGTGAGAGCTATGCGGCGACAAAAACAACCCCCAAAAAGTGATACTAAGTTGTTTTGCTCAACGATTGTCTTGCAGGTCAGCAAACACCAAGTGAAGGCCAAATAGAGCAAGCCGACTTGATCCAGGTACTTTGTGACTATGGTCTGGAACCGGTGTAATAATCACTGAAACAGAAGTCACAGGACGTTTGGGATGTGGAGACTGTCAGGGAAAGCTGCGACGTGTGCCTATCACATTATCGCAAGGATTCATCGTTTAGTAAAACGTAACCCTCGAAAGTCGTTGTTTTTCATCTTCTCCTTCTTCACTGAGCCTATTAAACCTATAATCTATTGTTTGAAATATCGCACATGACCAATAGCTGAAACGACCTCTATGATGCGGATTTTCTGATAATCTCAAGGTCGCCCGTCGGCGTTATGTTTCCAGCTGAGAGCAAGACTTTGGCGGACTCTAGTAAAGAGAATATCCCATTCAGGGCACCGTCTAGACTGACCAACAGAAATGTCGCCGCGAAAACTCCTGTTGAACCGTTTGGAGATGCTGCGAAACCTAGTTTGTCTTAATACCTCTGTTATAATATTTTTCAGCTGCGCCCGTTGTTAGAACCACCAACAATGTTGGATTTACAAACTTGCCAAACCAAATACATAGAAAAGCCGTATCTCGTGGTTTCTCTCTGAATCTTCTCATCACGGGCTTCCCCGGTCTCGGAAAATCCAGCTTTATTAACGCACTATTCTGTTCAGATATTTACAACAAAGAAAATCCTGTAAGTTCTTCAGGCTCTTTTTCCCGATTTTCCTGGGGCATATGCATGCTTTTGTATGTAGAGTTTCCCCTTCAGTGCAACTTTTGCGAGTTTCATATCTGCCTGATATTACTGAACGAGAAACGCTCACTGGCAACTGTCAAAAAGGTGGACCAAGTCACTCACCATTCGACTGACAGAAAGTAGAGTATGTTTTATGCTTGAGTCGCTAACGCCACTTCCGCTCTTCCATCTTTTTGGCTAGTTGCCCATCTTGTTCATCTCTTGAGATAAATACCCCCACTTCGGCGTCTGTAGCTTAGTGTTACGGAAAATTCGATAACACAAACACCGCCTCCTTGAACGAAGTGTTGGAGGCTGGTGAAATGAGCAGTGACGTCCGAAAGGGGACATTACTCGGTGTACGGTTTCACTCTCATTTACGACCCAGTTGTTTGTTTGCAAGATGTGGACACCTGGATGTTCATGCTTATTTGTACCTTATGTAGTAAGTCAGTGCCTGTTTCTTATCTCAACTATCGATCCTTTTTCCGTGGCTAGGTGAGTGAAGAGGAGAAATTTGCAGCGAACTCCGATATTCCTTACGAGGAATTTTGGTTTCTAGAGTGGGCAGTCGTAGAGCTTTGTTCTGAGTTACAATTTGCCTAGACAAAATACAGGCTAGAAACCACCGCTGTTATATATTTATCCGAACTTTACCGCCTGCATTCTAGGTTTAAACTGATTCTCCTACACACCCCTTTGTTTAAGTTGCTACTCATCCGCAGTATCAAGACGGATTACCATTTGTAAGGTGCTAATTTCGACTGTCGGTTATCCTGAGTTCTGGTACCTGACTTACGACAGCTTTTTCACATGCAGTGCACGTGTCATTTGCTATGCCTCGTTGTGAGAAACATTCACGGACAACCAAAATAAGTTAATATGTGATCGTCATCATCATCATAGACAGCGATAGTTCTCACTGATGCTTAACTGCTACACACTCATGAAAAAAGTGTGCCCTATGCAGAAGAGAAGAAAAAAGGGGGACAGGAATGGGACCTAACTACTAAAAATAGCTACGTCTATATTCAAACATTCAACATCAAGGTGCCTACACCTTGCAAACAAACAACCGAAACATAAGTAAAACGACATCAGCAAGACAGCTTCCTTACAACTTTCACTGCCGCGCGTCACTAAGTACAGTTCCGCCAAACAACGTCAGCATTCACGCCACTGAGGAATGTCACAGTGAAGAGTCGGTATCTGCATGAAGGAGATGGATACTTGTTCGAAAGTCCTCTATATTTATTACCTTCCGTAACTGAAGACAACATATCGATACATTTGGATGCGCCAAGTGGTAGACTTCGGGATTGTAGTCAAAGGCAGTTCAGACAACAAAGCGAGTCGTCTGTTGCGCATTAGCTACCATTCGGATTTCGTTTTTTCGGTTGGAACCAGCTGTGCTGCTCATTAGAATGTTCAACTTATTTGTCATATCGACGTGGTTGACTGGTGACAAGATAACTATATTTCTTATCTGTGGTCTTGTTTACACTTATTCTCTGACCAACACGACCACAAATAAAGGACAGCAGTCTTTAACTGCTCACGTATAAAAATGCTCGCTCTGTCCCTTCCGATTCTTCAATCAACTGTTGTTCACGATCTCTGCGCGTGGTTTTAGTCAGCTTGCGTTCGGTCTCTCGACAACCGTTTTCATACCCGAAACAAAAGTTAGATACGACATTGGTCTCTGAGTATCATTAATTTGTTCGTTCTGGTCTCTGTATGATATGATTTTACTTAATAAGACCGAAGTCCTAATTGTCATCGCCCTCCGGACAAATACGGTACACAATGCTGCTCATCACATTAGGGTAACAAACTTAGTCTATGTGATTCGAATAGCGTTGATTGATACAAGTGGCAGTTCTTGAGGTTTATTTGCGTGAAAGATTCGTTCGCCGCATCGGATCACCTGTGGCGTAAAGGTAACTAATCCGCACGGGACTGCGAGGCCAGTTTCAGATACTTGGGTAGCACTATCACGTCAACTTGGTGTATTGCCGATGAGATATCAGCAAGGACAGCAACGGTGCGAGTTGCATTTACCATCTCGCGTCGTATGCGTTGTCGAAAAGACGTTCGGTTGTGTCCGGAGAGAGGGGTGCATAATGCCTGTGTGCGTTCTGTTTTGCCCTTTGGTTCAGGAAAGTGGACTGTTCGCAACGAAAATATAGGCAGACTTACTGTGTTTGACCATCATTGTCTCCACCAATTGACCCACATCATGTGGGAATGATCGCGTGTGTAGTACGGTCGTTCGCCAGCGTGTATCCCGAAGCGCCCGAGATGTACGTTAAATTGGTCAACTAATCGTGTTGCACCGCCTGCGATAATTGGGTTACGTAGTCCGCATGGCAGCCGAGCGTTTACAGTACCGAGATCATCAACAGTTGGGTAATACTGTGTGGTGATCAAACAACAGCGTGGTCGCGAAATATGAAGCTCTGACTGTTCCACTGAACAAAGTGGGTAGACGTGGCTTGTCTGGCTGGGGTCCTCCTGGTCACTAAAATCGCTGGTCAGAAGCCTTATCGAGGATGTCATTATGCCGCAGTCAATGACGTGCCCGCATCCATGCCATTTCCAATCCTTCCACTCAGTCTTCTTTTATTGGTTTTCATTCTTCTTATAAATGTCTTTT
>LOND01000885.1:94442-111437 GCA_014220965.1 Paragonimus kellicotti | reverse complement strand
TCACGAAAACACCCAGGAAAGAACCACAATTAACACAACAATCAAAAAAAAACACCAACAAAGCATTGTCATATACAAATGCGAGGAAACCGCTGTTAACGAACACACGAAGAGGAGAAGAAACATAACCCACAGCCAGAAAAAAGCAAGCGAGCAAGCATTCACAATCATCAAAATGGGCAAACACAAACAACAGCACACGGCGAACAAGGTAAGGGAAGCCCACGAAACAAACAGTCCACAGAACAAATGAAACGAAACAAGCAAGAAACCGACCAACAAACAACATAAACAAGACCGTGGGGGAGCGGAGCGAGAAAAGAACTAAAAAAACGGCAAACACGGAAAACAAAAAACAACAAAGCTAACCTCTGAACAAGAAACTCCGGAGAGAGCGCAGAAATCCGAATCGAATAACGAAGACGTACAATCCGACGGAATCACCGAAGAAAAAACGTTGACAGAATCAGAGAGAGACGAAGAAATCGACGTGAAGGGCAAACCACAATTCACAGCGGCCGACGAATCGTCTACAATTCTCAAAGACTGCACAGCATGTGCGATCAACGCAGCCGGGGCCATCGCACCCAACAACAACATCTCACCAAGCTTCTTCAAACCACCAGAGTCCGGATCGCGGATCAACGACTCATCACCGGAAATCACACCCCGCCAGTGTTTTTTGTTGATTGTTGTGTTAATTGTGGTTCTTTCCTGGGTGTTTTCGTGAGTGCTGTTTCGAGAGATCAATTTTTGTTTTTTATGAATGTTTTTGCTGGTCGCATAACCCTATGTCTTAGAATGGATTGTTTCTGATGCGGTACCTTGTTATCTCGCTTCTTCCTGTTGTTCTTTGTCGTGTGCTCGGATTTCTTCGCTGCTACTCAATCGTTGTGTTCGTTCGATTCTATCTGCTCTTCTTTTTCCTGTCTGTTTCAAGCTTGATCTTGACGTTCTGTTCAATCAGCTGATGGTCAGTTTAAACAAGGAGGTGGAATGGATTGCAAATTGTGAAGACCTGCTAAGCCATTTGGGTCCTGTGACGTTAGACGACCCATCAAACCGGAAATTGTTGGATGCGCATCAGGTATTTGTGTTTCCTTTGACGTTCGATCGTCCTTTTTTCTGTGGTTGACCGAGGGCACCGTCTCCCTCCTCTTATTTCGTCACCAATGGCTTTCCATTTTTATCTGGTTTCTTTGATTTTTTTTCTGGGACTTATTGATGAACTATGTTTCCCAGGCGTGATCACATGTGTCGTGTTGTGACGGACATTGATGTGTCGTTTGAATTTCTTTCTGTACAATTATTCTTGGTGATTCGTGTTATTCTCCTCACGAATTTCCTCAGGGTACAGGCCTGCTTCCCTGTTGACGACCGTTGCGTTTAGCAAAACTTCAGAACCAATCAGCCTTTGGAACGTGGCCTTATGTGCCTAGGACCGGTGTCTTTTGTCTTTTTGAACATTCGAAAAGCTTTCTGTCCGACTATCGGGACTGCCGTTTAGGATTTTGTTGTACAGTACCTTAATTATGTGAATGTTCCAGTAGCATGTTGTCATCAGATGTTGAAAGGTTTAGGATGAGGGGTTAATTGTTACCGTTCTTTTACGTAGTATTTGACTAGATTTTACGATTTCGCCTGTTTTCTTCAAGTTTTTTCTCGACGGAATTTGAGGGGATAGTCGGTTTACCCCAAATGGCCATCACGTGAACAAACATTTTGGTTTTCACCTAATCCTAGTTTTCTGTCTCATACTAACAGCACATAACGTTGTCGTCGGGTCTGTCTGCTCAGCGAAGTACATGCGTTCATGGTGTTGCCCGCAGTATAGCATGAACCCATGCTTGTGTCTGCTCTCGATGACAATATGGTTGGTGCTGTCAGGAGGTTTATTTACCCGAGTAGTTCTCTCACCTCGTGATACTTTCAGATAAGATCTGTGGTTAAGTGGTCGTCACTCATGGTGTATTTGTTAACGTTCATCACTGCTGACGCAGTACTCTCGTCCTAAAGAATAGGTGTACCGCCCCAGTACACACAGTCCTTTTTATGCAGTTTCAAAACTTAGATTCTTCATAGGATGTGTTAAAACTTATTTCAGTTTCCATTCACAGCTCTTATGCGCCTGACCAGATGGTGCTGTGGCTCGAGTCGTTGCTTACCGTAACGATTACGTGAGGTAGCCCGGAATAAAAGAGATATACCAAAAAGGATGATGACTGGTAAGATGTGCGTGAATAGAACTAGAAATGATATCAATGTAGGCAAGTCATTGACAGCAGATCGTTGTTATCTCGGATAACATTTCTAAACAGCGCTTTGGGCCAACATAGAGGTCTCACCTAGGTAGTGATATCTATCCTTTTTACATGATGAAACAATCAGGGTTCTCATCTTTTGACTACCACGCGGTTTTGTCCGACTGTTGGTAATCTCAGTAGATAATGTCCGGTGCGGAAAATGCTTGGCTGGCCTACAGGCTATTTGGCTGAACTATCAGACGTCGCACAGACTGACCGGTTGATCAACTGATCGCGCATCCCGATTATTCTGAAGTACACGCTAGTGAACGGCCACACTGTTCACAAAGTCATGCCATTTGGTATGAGCTAATTGGCGGAAGCAACGGTGACCGAAAATCGCAAGTCTGTTCATCCGTTTGTCACTAACAGTCCATGTTTTCAAACCATAGAACAGAACGGAACGCACAAGCATTATATATTTCCTTTCTTCAACTGCGATCGGACATCTCTTCGATGCCACAGAGGACGCATGTGAACGAAAGCAACACGTGCATTCGGTATTCTCGCTGATATTTCATCAGCAATGTGGCAAGGTGTCGAGCTGCGACTACACACATATATGCAACTGTCCACAGTCTCATGTGGTTGCAATGAAGAGCGCATGGACGTAGCAGCACTGCACTTTAAAGGTGGGGACGCATTCCATACAAACGAATCCAGTCATTCGCCGTGTCATTTGACAGAGGAGTTGAGCAGGATACACTTATCCATGTACTTCATGTCTGTCAATTTAATGGCAAGAAGAAACTCAGTACCATGGTTGATTGGATGATATTAAATCACTCATGCTAGAATTGAACAGGAAAAAGGTGATAGGACAATCCTGGCGAACACCAGTAGAAATATTGAACATTTGAGGTTATTGTCTGTCACAGTTCCAGGATACATGAACAACCGAGCGTGACACAGCCGTTAGGTCTAAACATTCCATGACCGTATGAGTGCCGATGATCCAAGGCCCGTCGCAGAGTACAAATTTAGTCAATATACCGTCAGCCGGATCGGAATCTTCTCTCCTTTTCATATGCTTGACATTTCCCGAGTTTACTGGGCTGACTAAGTGTTCTTACGTCTAGATTTTAAATTAATTCAAACGTTTCTCTACAGTATTGGTAACACGCTGGCGGTCACGGTCAACCATTAGGTAATCGGGATGTTCTTTTTTGAAGGCGTCTATTCTATGCGGGAAATAGCTATACTTCAACTATACAAATAGTCCTGTATGCTCATAAGACATTCCTCATTACCTAAGCGATAATGTGACGTACTAACCTATAGGTGTAACTAATTTTAACCTGACTGCTCCCATTTGGCCTGTCTGACATGGTTTTACGTGGTAAAACCGTAGTCGCGGTCGACATAGCTCTCCTGATCGATTCAGCTCGTATGCCTGAGTGTCATGTAAAGGTAGCTAAGTAGGCCACTTATAAGATAGGGACACATCGTTTTCTTGTATATTATGTAAATCAAGAAATATTCTCATTGTCAACATGTTCGCTGCTTCCAGCTTACATTTCCTTTTATCTGTTTTGTCGGGACTGTGTTGCTTAGGCGTGATGCATTTCTATTATACAAAATTCCTGTGGATATATGTCACTAGTGTTCCTTGTGTGTACGAATCTTTCAGGATATGATTGATCATCTGAATCAAAAGCAGGCTAGTGTATTCTCAGTGGTTTTTCAAGCGGAGCAGTTTATTGGTTCCAGTCATGATTCGATGTCTTCCGACTCCCTGGACCGTTTGCACAAGAAGGCGGAAGAAGTGCGCAAACGTTTGAATCGCGTAAGTAAAGCCGTACTGCTTTTGTTACTCTAGAGATTAAAAAAACACTTTTCCAACGCTTCTTACTTTCTTGAAACCACTGATGTACGATAGGCGTAAAGTACCTAGAGTCTGACGTCTGATTATGAGTTTCTGCCGGACAGAGCATTTGCAGCTGTGGCTTCGAAATCGTACTTTCAACTCACTGCCGTTTTCCCCACCTATTCTTGATTATTTATTTAGGTTCACCAAGAAGCCGAATCGCAAGCTCGTACGCTGCTCGCATGTTTTGATGCATTGGAACATTTGACTTACAAATTGCAGGGTGTTCATACAGTACTGAGGCAACTGGAACTTGCTATTGACGAACCTGACGAAAAGAGTCCTGTGAATCACTTTTTGAATCTGCTCAATGAGGATGACTTGCAGGCAGAAATATCACGACTAGAAGGGACGATGACACAGGCAGTGAACTCCACGGCGGAGGTGAAAAGTTTGCCACATTTGGTCCGCGCTTTTCTTGGTTGCGTTAATCGCTACACGAAGAGCAAAGTAAGTTTTTCACGTTCGCTGACAATAAGGTGTTGTTTGGCCGTTTTCAAGCAGGACGGTAGTTTTACGCTCTGTTATCTATTCCGGAGTTCGCTTCGGGTCCTCTGAATGCAAATTGCCTTTACATTATTATTGTGTTTACGTAGATTTACTGTAAGATAGTGAGGTTGTGCAGGTTGTGGATCGGTTTACATGATTGAGAAGTTGCACCAGCAGCGGTGGAAATATACGGAATGAAAAATGACTCGTATCTTCAAGTCTAATGTCAGTTTCATCATTCCTTGACACCTCTAGTGACAATGAGACATCTCTCTGAAGATTGAGGGTTGTTTATATAAGGCGGCTGTGAAGGTTGTACTACTTTACGGCTGCGAGATTGGAAATGGGAGTGGAAGACGTGAACCGGCTTCAGGTATTTAACCGTAGATGTCTACTCTCGATTGCTTGGGTGGTAGCAACGGGTAAACAACGGAGCGCTTAACAAGCGTGCCCTTGGTTGTAAATGTCAGGTGGGTTTACTTCCTCAATCTCTGAGCTTGCACAAATTCAGATTGTTGGGCTATGTGCTGGAGATTCCAGCTAGTCGTCTATCTCACCGAACAATTTCTCCCGATGCCAAATCCTACTGACGTTAGAGTTGGGGTAGTTAAATGAAATCGTCCATCACTGTAAGTTGTGTTCGTCTCCCGGGCTCGCGCGACTTGCAGAGTCAGTGTCTAGAGGCTTTGAATGAAGCGGCGACTAATCGGATTCATTGGCATGATTGTTGTCATTGTTTTGTCGAGTTGTTTATGAAGTAAGTTCACTTGGTGACATAGAGCAGTGAAAAACTAAGGAAGCCAGCCGTCTTGTTGTTGACGCCGTATTTTCATATGTAGCTCGGTTGTTTGTTTGCAAGGTATCGGCACCCTAGTGTTGACTGTTCAATTACAGACATATTTAGACCCTCTTCGTTACCTTATTACTTGCTCAGTGCTTACACTTTTCTTCGTTGAATGGCACTTAAACATCGATGCAAACCACTGTTTTTTTGTCCTTGCTGATGAGAGGCTCTCGTGACTATATGGGGTTGATTATAGTTTTTTTCCCCTTTAACTCGAATTCTTTTCACAGAATGCATTCCATGACGTGCTACATGATCGATTGGATAAACCTGAAGATTCCAAATCGGTTGAGAATGACGAACAGTTGGAAAAAACTGTCTGTGGCACGGTTCATGAGGCGGACGATCGCCTTACCTATCTTATCGAAAAGGCTAGAGACCGTCTTCATCGAATGTTACTGGTGCAAGATAAGTACAAAGACTTTATGGACGAGCTGCGTGGCCACAGAGGCACGCTGGACAGTATTGGTAAGAAGTTTCGTTCAGCAGACCTTAAACTCACATCTGTGACACCGGGATCAGAACTTCTGAGCGTTAATCAGTGCGATCAGTTTCACTCTCAGACAGAAGTACTTTTGGATCTAGTGGCACAACTCGTTCCCGTGGAGCACGCGCTACAGGTTTGTTTTGCTCATTTCTGTCAATTTCGATGGCAATTATTCGTCGCGAGCCCCTGGTTTATCCAGGTGCGCCCTGTTCTTCGTCTGTACTAGGTTTGATGGTGCGCATTTTCACTCTGTTCATGACTCGTTTAGAGCGTTCCAATTCACTAAGCATGGTACTTACATCCTACGAATTGAGCTGTGTCACTGGTATGCCTACTAACGTAAAGTAAATGTACGATTTTATAAACTCGGAATCTTTTTCCCACACACACATTCATCAGCTAGAAAGATTTGCCCGATAAGTATGTTACACTCATTCAGAATTTATTCAGAGGACAGTCAGGGCTAGTGACGTCCCATGGGATTATATCAGACCGATTTTCTGTTGCCTTCTCTACAGGACTGTTCGCTGTGACCCTTCCTGTGTAACTTTGACGTGGATAGTGTGTTTGAGATAACATTGAAAGATGACTATTCTCATAGCGTCTAACTTCTTCCGTATGACAAACTTTGTCAGTTAGATTATACAGAGGATGTCGCTTTGTTCTGTGGTGATTCACTGACAATTCAAAACGCTTAAAACTGGTTAGCATTATCTGTTCATCGGTATGGTATCCAATTTTCTCCCTCAAAAGTGTAAATTGCTACTCTAAGGTTGGCAACGACCTCTCCACGTGCCCACCATTGATGGGGGCACGTTAAAAGTAGTGACTTTTTGTCTGTTAGGGTAGTTGCTTAGGTGTCACTGATGATATGAATGAAACAATGGGCTATCGCATTTCACAGTTCTGAATTGTGTTCGTACTAGCAGAACGAAGTGAGCCATTTTACGGAAGGATGGATATACTCCGCATCTTTGCGCGTTGTCTTGCTATTAGAATGTAAAACTCGACGTATTCGAGTGGATTTTGTTCACCGGTTATCCTTCTTTGACAGTCACTGCTTGTGTACGATTACTCGTGCTTGACGGAATCACCATATAAGTAACGAGATATCGTTCTGAACATAACTATTCCTCGCACGAATCTTTCGTTATTGATTGCTATTGATTGGTTCCGACCTGTACTTCTAAGCTGTCTTACCATTTGACCCATCGAGGTTTATTTGTGAAATCCAGGACTGATTGGAAAAGGCAGTATAACAACCAGACTGTAACCTAATACCGAGCCATAAACCAATTCATGTTGAGACTTGTTTCCGTCTACTCAACGGGTCTCTCTTCTTGGGAATCCAACAGTCCAAAATATCTATAGTTGAAAACTGTCAAATTTGGCTCAAAATCGTAATCAGTTGTGTCTGGGATGGGACTTTAACAAGTCTTGAACGCACTCGTTTTTCTCCGTTTGTTCGATATAGCTTTACTGTGCAATTATTTTGGCACTAATACCGAACCTTCACTTGTCCATAATTGCCCGATGCATTGCTTTTCTGTTTTTACTAGCAATGTATTAGTTGTTTACGGACCTATTGCTTATTGGCAGTACTGCTATTTAACGGTTCGTCCCATGTCTAATCCTTGGAAAATGTTCATTTCTGCTTACTTTGGTGTATTCAGCAGTCTCGTTTAACTCTTATGTGAACAGGTTACTGGATTTTTCGACAAGCTAAGTTAGTGTCACTCGTTGGTATTGAACTTGTTAGCTGGTTCCTGGTAATTGCCGCTTCTTTTTCGGTCTACAGAGCAGTACATATACAACTGTTTACTGTCATGTAATAAATCATTGATAGTATTCAAATTGACTGTTTACAGTGTTCTGTTCTTTTTTTGGTGGATGCTGGCTGTTTTGTAATTCCATAGACTGTCATTTATAGACTATGCAAATTCCCATCCACTGATGGAAGCCTGTCTAAATTCTTGATCTGCTCCAAAAGTACTTTACATACTTTCTTGATCTCCACCTACTGGTATAAGTCTTAACTGAAAGCAGTGACCTACGTTGATGAACAAGCAATGGCTAGTGCTATCCGTTCTCATATCACCCGTTGAATAAAAGTATCTTCATTTATCCTTTCCGTTCTTTCGTAGATGATCCAAAAGGACGTTTTTCCGCGGTTGTGTCAGCAGATGATAGAAGCTTGTTTTTCTGAACCTTCAGTGAGGGAGCTTGTAGCTAGACCTTTGTCAACTGAACTTAAACGGGCGGCACAACTTCGGGAAGCAATGGGTCAGGAGATTGCCGAGCAGACCACACAACTGGCTAGTCACCAAGCCGTGGTGGACACTTTGGATGCAATCACCAAATGTGTTGAAAATGTTGACCAACTTCTGGCGGCCCCATCGTCCGGTGATTTGTCTGTAGATTGCACTGCATATAATGAGGCCGATACACGCTTAGCTGTCCAGCATATGGCTCTAGACGTCGCTCATGGTCGTGTTCAATCCATACTTAACGAAGCGAGTCTTGAAGAAGGTGCGATGAACAAAACCGAATGGAATACGGCTCGTGCGTGCGCTGAACAGATCGATAAGTTAAGCAAGCGGTAAGTGCTTAACTGGCTGTCACGTGCCTTGACAGGTTTCTGTTTGTGATCCTGAATGGTTTAGCCTCCCTGTCTTCCTTCACATTTCACAAATCTTTTTTTGTTTTCCATTAATCGGCAGAGTGACGGCAGCCACTGAGCAAGTCCACAACAGATTGCAGAACCTAACTGCTTCGCATGATCTGCTGATAAAGTGCAAACGAGAGGCCACTGACCTCAGTCGATGGATCGACCTTACACTTGCTATCCTGGATTCTGCATCATTCCTTCGAGCCTCAGAACGTCAGCTGGAAGATGGGCTGAATAAGATCGAAGTGAGCCTGCTCAGTTCTTGAAGTTCTTATAGGTTTTGTTCGATCATGTGCTTACCTGGAGACGAATGCTTGCTAGTATTACCCTTTCAGCTACCGTCACTTGAATTTTAAGCCTCAGTCCGTTTAAACCGACTAACGAAACCGCTGACGATCGGACGTGAACAATCTTGTTCATACGTGACCGAAACGATGTACATCTTACCCTAGACTTGATACGTTTGCGATGATGTGTGTGGGAAAGCACCTGGACTGTGAATCTTTTGTTTACTTATGTCTAGTGTATTAACAATGATAATCACTGCCAATCTGTTTCAAGTTAACCACTTCTTAGCCATCGTGTTCCCCCTACACCGAGTTAGCCGTGTCAGGATTTGTTGTGTTTTACGTTTCTGTGATGAATGTTTTTCAGACGCAGTTTGGACCGCGGAAAACACAAATCAATGAGATACATCACTTGATCGATATGCTACCGACCAACGCACATCCTGCTGTGAATACTGAGTTGATTGCAATGGTGTCCGATTTGGAAAGCCGCTTTAGTCAACTGGAGCATAAGTTGGACATGGTCCGACAGAATCTGAGTTCACGTGAAGCACGTTATACACCATACGCGGCAGCTGTACAAGCAGCAGAAGACTGGCTCATAGCTACCGAAGGGACTTTCAATGCGCTGTCACCGATTGCTTTATCCTTGTACGAATTGCATCGCCAAGTGACTGAAGCCGAACAGTTGGTGGATCGATGGAAGAGTTATAAGGATCAAATGAATGAAGTCTACCGACTTGGCGCTTCTTACGATTCCTCTTTACAGTTTCATGACTGCATGTCTGCAACAACAAATGGAGCTGTTAATCCGACATTCAACGGTACGTTCCGTCACATTCTTTTGTATATGTAAATCAGACTTACTATGTTCATTTGCTTCTTCAACTTGTTATAGAAGTTGTTCGACCGTTTTCTTTCACCTACGTAATGTTGGTTTGCGGTGTGCCGGATTCCGTATATTTGACATGCTTATGTCTACGTTGCTTGCCCATGTGAGTATTATGGGAGAGCTTACGGGGTGTTCGATAAACTTCTCAGTAAAACGCGGATTGTTGGACTAGCTTGTGAGTCGATAATATATTGGCCGTTCACACAAATTTTCTCATTGTTCCAGTTGTCGTAAGATATGTAACGCTGTTGTCCTGGTTTGTGTAAACAACTTTTGCTGTGTGACATCTGTTTCGCGTCGGTGTGAAATATCCATGTTATTAGAGTAGCCTCTCATCAACCTTCTGGGAATTACTAGTACTCTTCTTAAACGATGTTCTTTTACCACGAAGAACTTGTTGAACAAAGTTTACTGCTTGGTTGTCTTGTTTTCTTTTTAAAAAAATTCAATATCTCAAGTATTCGGATGGAGGATTCAAACGTCATTAAACGGATATTAGACCGTGCTGGACCACTGACTGCTGGTTATCTGTATAAAATTGGAAACGCGTTATTAAGGATGTTCCACCTTTGCAACACGTCTTCTTGCTCCCTTACGCCCCTCCAAATTGAGATTGAGTGTGAGGTTACCTAAGGTATTCTCTCTAAAAATCATTCGACTGTTCTTTTTGATCATGATGGGCGGATGTAAGCTAATTCAGGTGGATATGATATAGGCACGAGTCATTGATCGCGATGAGGAATGTTAGACCTGTCAACATATAACTGGCTCATCATTTAATTCACAATTTGATTTTCGAACGCGTCCAGCAAGCAACTACTAATGCGAACCGTACGTATCTTACACTGACAAACTCGAACTATACATAAATTCATCGGCTGTCTTACGGAAAACAAAATGTGTGTGTGTGTGTGTGTGTACACTGTCACGGAAACAACGACACCTGCACATACCTATTAACTAGAATCAAAAAGATAACCTTTACAACCAACTTCTATGGGAGTAAAAGAATAACTTGCGTTTATTAGTCTTCCTTTCAAGGGAGATCCCATGGCCGAAGTTATCTCAAGAAAGCTCAGAAAGTCAGTCGAAACAACCTACTTGCCGCTCAATTGTGCGTGAGTTTCCGTATAACACATGTTCTACAACCAGCTGTTGTGTGTACTCATTTGTTTGCTCGTGTCGAGCATCATACATTGGTCGTACTACAAGGCGATTGTCTGACAGAGTGTGTGAACATCATCCTGCGTGGTTGAACAGTGCGATTGTTGCTCATTTGACCGACTCTAATCATTCTGTCAGTAAGAAAGATGCTTTTCAGATTGTCTACCGAGTGCCAAGGAATCGATCAAAAATGGTGAGATTCCGAATGTTGACCGTTGCCGAGGCCATTAGTATCCGATTGCGCAACCCTGACCTCTGCGCACAGAAGTTCGTGCGGACACTTAATCTCCCCTGGCCCACAATCAATCAAGCCCACGATTTGGAACAGTGATTGCGTAACTGATAACAAACACGCCGTCCATAACCTCTATTGACCGTTTTTCTGGCTCACCCCAGTTACTGTTTTCATATTTATTGTGTTGTAATTAGCCTGATGATCAAACACGGAAAACAAGTCTTGTTCGCTACTTTGTCGTTCTCAACCCCTATCACTTTGGTAATACTAGGTTAATCATCACATGCTTCTACACAATAAAGAGTGGATTTATAGCTGTGTGTTGCAACCTTCCTAACAAAGACGAGTTTTGTTTGTTTGTTGAACGATATAGCACATGAAAAGTAATATCAAATTCAATAACATTGTGTGATGAAATTTAGGATAACCGTCTGGGTTTTGTCATTTAGTGATTACTTTCGATTGTGCTATGTGACACTTGTTTCCAGGGTTTTCTTCGCTTGCCCGGTGCATTTGGCCACATGATTGCAATTAAATTTGCGTACTCCGCTAGCGGCCTGAATGTTTTCTCGGTTTACCCAGATAGCCATTGCTTTTACTCAGTGGGTTTTTATTCAGCAGCGGCAGAAGTTTTAAGTCTTTGCTGGATTGTTATGATATCCTCATTTTTGTGTGATAACTGTACACCTGGGTTTATGAACCACTGTCTCTGTTATTGACCAGTTTGACTATTTTCCCACATACTTCGAAACTGAGCGTGAGTGTACAAACTGGTTATGAACAGAAGCTGATTCTTCCTCGTTTGTCTCGGCTAATCTGATTCGACGGATTCTACAGATCAGAGCCTGAACTATCCCTTTTCCAGGTTAAGATGTCTCGATGTCAATTTAAGATGATCGAGGTAACTGGATTTACGCCACCTAACTTGGTTTACTGTCTGCACCTGGCTAGACCTCGTCTTCTCATTCTGTAGGGACCAACCAATCGCTGTTTTTCAATCTGCCGGTGTGCACGTTATCTGTGCAACCCCGTTCGCCGTTGAAATCCAGCGAACCCACTCGGGGCCGCTTAACCTGATATCGTGACATCTTAAACTGGAAAAGTTATAGACTTAGTTTGAACGTCCTCGTCCTCAAACCTTTAAATGGAGTGAACTATCTCATTTAAGTGAGTCTCGTCCGAACTCTTCTGATGGTTAACCAGTTTTCACTGTGGGACATTTTCATGTTTATGTCATGGTGTGTTGTGTTATGTTCGGATGGAGACTTGAGCTGTGCACATAACTGATCGACGTAGCATCGCGAACCTCATAGGTTGTACATAGTGATACATCGATACTCGGTGACAACGCACAGTTGGGTTTTTTTTTACCGTTTCACCGTTTTTTGTTGTTGGTTGCGTGTGTTGGAATCCACTAGTTTTGCGTTAACTCTGTAAATGTTCAATATGTGTGCCACATATGGCCAATTTTTGTTCTGTTTAACCGGTTTGGTCTTCAGGTGAACAGTTATGCATTTGTTATTCTATGTGGCAGTACAGAACCGTTCTCTACTGTTTTTCAGTACACGCACATATGTTTATCGCTAACGTGCCTTCTGTTTATACTCCTCATTCGAGCTGTAACCCACTTAGCCCTGTTATGAACATTTCGCCCATTGCAGAACCGAGTGATGTGATGCGCGAGATGGGGGTTATGCGTGAGCGTTACGCACACCTAGGAACTCGATTGCACGAACGCCAGATGGAGGTTCAAAAGACTGCGAAGGAGGTGGCCGCGTTGGAACAACAACAGCAAGATCTGTTGTCCTGGCTGGGCAAACGAGTTCAGGTGTTGGTTGGGCAAAGCAAGAGGTTAATCAGCCTTCAAGCAGTGGACGATGCAATAACAGAAGCCAAAAAGTAATTAAATTCCTGATTGGCTTTACTTGTTGAGATCTGATTGGCTGAACATTTCCTGCTCATAGCATCGTTGATTTGCATTGATTCTGACCCCAAGCTATTTACTTCAAAGCGATGGCTTTTTCTTTGGACCTCCCTAACTTTCACAAGCTGGTTTGACCTTGTTTTGAAGTAACCACAGCTGAGAGTAACCGAATCGTAATCAAACCCGCAAACTCGTACTATTGATCACTTGGCAACCAGTAGGTACTAACTGCCTGATTGAAGACAACGTTATCACTGGATTCGATGATTGGAAAGGCTGCGTGTTTTGCAGGCGATGTCATTCATCAGCCTTTCGAGGTTAACTTTTCTTTTCAGAAATTTCGTCGACATCATAATGGTGGATCTCAGCTCTAACCGCAACACTCGGACCCGGTTTATACTGCTCCTTAAGAGACAGCTCCCTACTGGAACAGCTGTTACTTGTGTTGGTTGCTTTATTTCGTGCAGATAACTGGTTTGTCCTCAACGTTTTGTCCATGTAGATGTTGTTCTCGACAGTCTTCTAGTAGCATCGGACGATACTTTCTTGCCTCCCCCCAATATGCGATTTGAATTTTGAACAGTTGAAGACACTTGGTGTCACGTGGTCTGTACTAAGCGGCTATAACATCGGTGAACTGAACGAGCAGTTATTCCAGTGTACTGCTGTGAATGCACATTATGTTGAATGTCAATCTGAGGTGAGAATAATTCGTGTTGTTTCTGGTTGGCAAGTCAGCATGCTGAATCACTAAAGTTCGGAGGCTCTCACAAACCGATATGATGGTTAATGTAAAACTATTTTGATACATGACGACTTGGAGGATAAAATGGAGTGCTAGTGAAGAAGGGTCTTAAAATCACTCTTTTCCTATGTGAGTTTGAACAAAGAACACAGAAGACCAACATTATCCGTTTTATACTCTGGCAGTTTTTGCTGCGTCTTTACAGGTGTTAAGTAAAGGCGATTTGAACTTGCAAACCCTGGTGGAAACAAAACATAAACACCGTGGTTACAGTTCACTCGCTACCAAAGCCGCGAAACATCACAAACGATTTCTTTCATGCTCACAAGACTGGATAACGTTAAGTTGCGATCGCCTGTACTTACTGTTTGTTTCAGGAGGCACGTGACTTGGAAGTTGTTGATTTAGTCACTCGAAGTGGAGTCACCACTATAAGAAATGACCGACACTCTGGGTAAACTACTTTGATGACTTCAACTACTCAAGAGTATTTATATTATTTCGCCAGTATATTGGAGGTTGTCGCAAAGTAAGGTTAATGGTGAATAGTCAAGGAAGTGGAAGTGATTTTGCTTCTGCGTCTGACATTTACTGTATGATGTCAGTGTAATTGTCTACCCTTTACTGCATATCTTGAACGCTCCAAGACTTCGACAATTTAATTTGATTTACCTACTGAAAAATGTGGTTGTTTTTCATCTCAATTCGCTATCCAGTACACCTCGGGGCCTTTGTCACAACTACAGTCGTTTGACTTTGAAGCGTTGTATGCCTCAGGTGACACACTGATAACCGAAAAATGGTGCTAACCATAATAAGCGTGGAATAGTACATGTGTGTGAACAAAATAATGTGGATGATTTCCAGTAAGAGACTGTGCAACAGAAATAACAGCTGTCTATTATATTTGGAAAGTACTGCATGCTATCAAGCGTTCCTACCAATTTTGCTGATAGTGCAACTATCTGGGTAGCCGCTGACGTTTGTCAGCCCTGGACTGGACACAATTCACTAATAGTCAGGTTTCTGGCTTTTGCATTGCAAAATGCACCGTGGCCTGTAAGGTCGCATGTGGATTGTACACTGAGATAAAAAAAACAATTATAAATTGAACGAACAGCTCCATGTCACTTCGATGAATGTGTTAAGCGATGAACTATCTGTTGGACATCAACGTCCAAGATCTTGTACTGAATATTGAAGGCGATCATTGTTCGTTCAAGTCCGTCAATAAACGGTTTGGTCTTATAACTCAATCAAACAAATCGACAATTCGGAAAAGAATGTGATCAGGACTAAGTAAACAACAACAAATACCGTTATGCATTCATTTTAGCCAATATTTTGCAACGGTGATTTTCGTTTGCAAAAAAAATAAACTCATACGGTGTGTTGTATACGGCTTCGTAAAACAGATCGAATGTTGTCTGGAATAGGGTTGTCGGATTGAGAATAACACGTCTTCCAGGCCACGAAAAAGGTTCATAGTGTCAAGCGACCTTGGAAATGAAGTGATTTTGAGAAAATAATCTGAGTGATGCACTGTGGACAGCTAACTCATCAAAACGCCGACTACTACGACGAGAACCTTAATTATTAGCCGTGGAGATAGCGCCCATTCCTACTCAAGATTCCAAAACATACGGTAGAAGACTCACCTTTGTTTCAACTCAAACTGCAAACCAGGATCGGTTGTAACCGCGCACAATTTGTCGCATAGCACACGTGCCTTATGTAGCAAGTGTAGGACCTGTTCGAGAGAGGATTTCATCTCCTTCGATTCTGTAGGATTTACATGTGGCCTGTCAAACCGAAGAAAAGCAAACGCAAGAGAGAAAAGAACTAAAACAAAAGAAACAGACTATGCCATCAAACCATGATTCAAGTATGCAACCATTACACAAGCACGCACGAACTTGTGAATGGTAGTAAGTGAAAACTAGTATGATGTTCCTATCTTCTAGTAGTTTGGATTACAGAATGTTCACTGTCAAAAACAGCCTTAACGCAAGTGGCTTACAACCTTGGCAAACGTCGGTCAACATACTGACAAGTACAGATAAAATCTCTGCAAAGCCAATCGGTGACCACATGATTTGCAACGGATGTGGTTCCAACATCTGTGATAGAAATACAAACCGAACAGTCTTTTTTGAAAACGTACTGCAAAACAGAAACATGATATAGTTCGAATAAACGAAAATCCTGTCATACCGACAAAAGTAACCTGAAAAAGTCAGATGTAAGTGACAGTGCATTACTACAGTTATCCTATCGAGATCAGCTCGGCAGACAGAGGAGACGGTCCGGATATAAGATATTTCTCAGTGGGCTATCAACAAATACTATTCTGGATCATGATTAAAATGTTATTTACACGTCTTGACATTATCCGCAAAGTCAACCGGGCCCAACGACTAACCTATGATAGAAACAATTTTTGCACATAAGCAAGAGTATAAGAAACAGAATTCTAACGGTAAAAATGTAATTATCCACAAAAACTATTCCGTGCACTTCTGGTCTTCTTGGCCTTAATGAAGTAAATTAGTTTAAAAAAAGTTTGAAAGTAGACTTGCATTCTGAGCATCGATAGACATTATTCAAGATAGGCATACAAAAACACAGAAGTAACAAAATCTCTATCCTTCGAATAGACCAAAGAACCCAATTTGACTCAGCTATAACAGCCGCCAGTGTTAGTAGAGCGACTCACTCGTTGACCTGCGACTGAACATGCCCAACCAGATCTGCGATCCGATTGAGTAGCTGCTCGAATTGGAACGTGGGACCGAGAACTGTTTCGTACTGGGCAGCCTTGGTTGTCAACTCGTTCTTAACCTGGTCGTAAAGTGATGCAAGTTCATGGATAGTTTGACCAACGCGTAATTCGGCCACAACTGGAGGCAACAGGCGATCAGTCAAACGCTTGCCAAGGACACGCAACTGGCCTAGGTCTGATGTCAGTGAGTCCAAGTCCTTTTCAAGTGCCCGTACCTGAAACAAGATATTCAATAGGGAGGTAAGTCAACCAATTCATTTGTGAACGGGAGATACAAAAATTGAAATAACGGAAATCGAAACCAACCC